>WMED01016924.1:2283-13154 GCA_019650415.1 Pipa parva | reverse complement strand
TTTATTTACGATTTACACAACGTGCCAACTTTTCTGATTTTGGGGTTTGTATATAGAGTTTCTCACTGTCATTTTCCCTGTCGGACAAACTTTTCTTTCTCGAGTTGGGTTGGGCAGGCTAAAGGATGATTGACATTAAAATTCTTCCAATCAGATCCCTTAAATCATGATCTAGCAGGGATCTGATTGGAGGAGCTATAATATTTATCATCATTTAGCCCCGCCAACCTGACTCGAGAAAGAAAAGTTGGACAGGGAAAATTACAGAGAGAGAGAGATGCTGTATAAAGGTACGTTTTTAAAAAAATACATATATTTAAAAAAAGTTTATTTCATTAGCAGAACCTAATTTAGTATTCAAGGTTTGAGGTGACAGGTACACTTTAATAGTATGTGTAAAATTGTCTTTGAAGTAAAATTCTTGAGATATATATATTTTTTTAAATAACTTTTCTTTTATTTGTTTATTAAACAAACCCTCTCCCGCTACTAGTGTAGTTAATTGAACTTTAGCTCATAAGTGCCTCAAAACAACTGAGAGACGATTATTTATTCACTAATAACTACTTTCTATGGTAAGTTTGAAGGACTTTAAATGTATATTCATTTCAATTTGTTTAGTGCAGTGTATGGAATGGTGTCCCTTTAAGCATATATTGTTTATAGTAAAAATGGTTGTAGCATACTGTTATGAGCCACTCTAAATTACCTCTACTGTACTTAGTATCTTAAGCTGTGGTCACTCCCTGGTCAAATGCGACATATCATTTCTGCTCTCTCCCGCAACTTCTATGTTTGTGATGTGGCAGAAAGCAATTTGGCCTTGAGCTTGTTTTGTTTGTTCGCTCTGCTCCTCTTTTCCAGGGAGACTGCTTGCCAGTTGGAAAACACGAACCACTGAATCCTGATCTTGTCAGAATGTATTCTTTCATAATAAAATGCTCAACACTTTGGCGGTTGGGGAATTAGTTTAACATCAAAATAAAATCAGGATTCCAAATCAACTAAGCAAGAGCATTTATTACACTTAACGAGTCTTCACTAAAACCATTTTGAGGATAAAGTATAATCAATGACTTCTGTAGTTTGCTTATTCCCTCTTGGTAACCCAGATTCTTGATGCTGTTTTAGTTTTAAAACAACAATAGATAAGTATTTTTATGAAGGATGCAGCTTTTTATTATTATTGAATATCAGAAAATGTGATTTCATCATAGCTAAATTTAGTATATTTAAAAAAAAAAAAAAAAGCATGTATTTAAACTCCATGCTAACTAATCACATTAACATATTACATACCTTTATGCAGCTTTGAACTCTGAATTACAAATTCTGAAATTGCTCCAATTTGTTTGATATATTAAAACATTGTGCTATAATCTGTGAGCTCAATGCCACCATATTGCTTTCTGATGTGGAACTCTGCGGATACCAGAGGTCATCATCATGTAGTTATTAAGCAAGGGGGATAGACTATGGTATTAGGACACAGCAGAAATACATATTTGGTAACAGCAGAGGTAGTTTCATTGAGAGCTTTTGGTGAACTACAAACATCCAGTGCCTTAACTTATTCTAAACAACTAAAACACAGTGTTTTTTTTGAAGCTCTGTGCTGCTCAGTCAGTTCCCACATTCATGGTAATGTGGAGAGATTCAACTGGTAGAGCGACAGACTGTATCCTGGGCTTAGTCAAGCAGAAAGCTACAAATGAATGTGAGCTGGACAGGGGCATGAAACAGAATAGGAAGAGACTTCTAGGAGCTAAATAGAGTGACAGTATTAGGAGAGTTGCTGTGAACATGTCACTTTCAGTAATGTGACTGGATAACTTCTGATACTTTCAGTGTATCACCTTCACAAAACCAATAACAGCATCTTCTGCCTGATCATTATTCTAATTTATTTTAATCTGAAACACACTATTCTTTAACACTTGCTTAAGACTTGAGTGTGTGCCTGGGGTCCATCTTTGTTTTGTGCAAGCTTACTTTTGTGGTATCATCTTTAAGTTGCATTGCTACAGTGACACAAAGTCATTGCTTTGATTGGTTTACAGGTTTATGCGGGTTTACTATTCTGGGTTAAGGATGAGGTCATCGAGGGTGTGACGAATTTGCCGGGCACATGATGATGTCCTTCCATTGACTATGTTGTTGGAAAAGACAGCTGCCCTTTCATTGGAATATGTTGTAGTTGAAAAAGGATCTATAACATCGTAGACAACATGGACCCTTCTAAAACTTACTTCAATAGTCAGAAGAGAAGCAAAAAAAAAAACTTTAACAGGACATGTTTCAATCCTCGTGGCACTTTAAGGGGGTAATTCACCAAACAGCGAACTTACCATCCGGATCCTTCGCATCAGTACGCATACACGGTTATGTGCTCACTAATGTCCTGCACGCGGACATCAGCGAATGCTTTAAAGGGATTCAAGTCTCACGAAGTAACTCGAGTCTAGCCTCGTGAGCTTCGCCGAGACTGGAATCCCTTTAAAGCGTTCGCTGATGTCCACGTGCAGGACATCAGTGAGCGCATAACCGGGTGTGCGTACTGATGCAAAGGATCCGGAGGGTAAGTTCACTGTTTGGTGAATTACCCCCTAAGTGTCTATATAAGTGTTAAAGAGAACGTTAGGAAGTGTAGTTGTGTAATAATAGAGCGCTGTGGGCTGGTTTTACGAACATAGAGTAAAAGTTCCTGTCGATACATTTTAAACTCTCTTGTCTTGGCAATACAAGTGTTCCGTGTTCCTTGGGACCACACAGCATTGGTTCTCTGTTTATTTTTGGCAGCAACATCTCAAGCAGTTAAAATTGTATTCAGGAAGTTCTGCTTGGCAGGAGATGTTGTAGAGCAAAATTCCCAAATGGTTTAGTAAGATCTGATCTGACATATAATTCAGAGGTCTTTTAAATGGAAGGTATATTTACATTTGCTCTCATTTTATATAACATACTCCTCTTGTTTCAATCTAAACAGAAATTGCTAAGGCAGGAACTTTCAGTGGTATTGGTCTTTATTATAGGCACGAACTGCCATACTTAAAGGGATGCTGTCATCCCACATTTTATTATTCCGTATAGTCTTTTAACTTTATAGTTAAACAGTGCTGTGCTATATACAGCCACACAATACATTTATATTTCACTCAGCTAAATATGTTAATAAATTTGTGATTTCATTCTCTTTGCTTTAGCCTGTACTTCTTATACTGTATCTCCTTCTCTCCAGATGAAATCTGTTTAGGTCTCTTTTGCCAGCATTGTAGTTCATTTCATTTTCCAAAAAAAAAGAAGATAAGTAAAAACTAGAGCATTTAAGACTTGTTTTTTAATCTTTCCTATGTTTTTGGTGTTATTGCAGTCTTATTTAGGGCGAAATTTAATAAACTGGAAAAGACCTGATTTAGTCGTTTTGAGTTTATTCCAGCGAGATCTTGGCCGTTTTTCGCAATAAATATCGATCACTTTTTTTCCATCGATATTTACCAATAGAAACTTTTCGATCTTATGCTGAAAAGGTATCCATACTCTACATTAATAGTCTGGCTGCCTTTTCAGCAAAAACTCCAATAAAAAAAAACGTGATAGAAAAGTTTGTATCAGAAAATATCGATTGAAAAAAAGATAGATATTTCTCACGGGAATAAACCTGAAAAAGACGAAATAGGATCTTTTCGAGTTTATTAAATTTTGCCCTTTTGAATCTTTTTACACAGCCATAATCCCAAACATGAAATAACACAAAGAGTTGTCCTTCTGCCGCAGAGAAAGCAGCCACAAACTTTTGACTCCAGAAAATGCACTTCACAACACAAGCACAAAAAGGGACTGTAACTCTTTCATCACACCTGCATCGGGGGAGGAGCACGCATGCATCAGGGGAGGAGAGCTCCCCTGCAAGCAAGCTCTCCTTCAGTGCAGGCCACAGATCCGGCCTGAAAACTGTCAGATCGGGTCTGCGGCCTGTACTGAAGGCAGGTTTGGCAAAAGCTCCCGTTCCAACAGAGAGGGCTCTGCGTGCCATAGGTTCGCCATCCCTGAGCTATATAAACAGCTAGAGGGTTGCATTCAAGCAGACCTCCCCTCTGCAAATATGTTATGTATGTTATCAACTCATGAATAATGTATACATTGTTTGCTTAGGTTATTGATTAGAAAAAGAATAAGCTATACATGTTTTATTGTATAAATCAGAATACATTTTCAAATCCATATGTCTTGTAGATTTATTACACCTTACAAAACTGGACTTTTTGTTCTAATTTAATTTTCTTATTTTGTGGCAGAACAATTATTTTATTTGCCACTCCTTAACACCAGCATTCTATAATCGATCACAACAACCATTTATTAACATGTACACAATAATTCACCGTTTTCAGAAATATAATATAATTATGGTAGACACATAATTGAATTAATGTCTCTTTCTTCTGCTGTATATAAAATTGAGATATCCACTTGAAAAATGATGACTTCTGGCATAAAAAATGATTTAGAATTAAGTAACAGAGAAAATTACATTTTTCTCTCTTGAGACCAAATAAGAAGAAGACTTGGAAACAGGTTAAGTATGAACAGCATGGAATAAATATCTAGCAGTTTTATTTATTCTTTGGATTCGTGGTGGTATTGGTCCAATAATAAAGTAAAACTAAATTGTTTTGTTTTGGAAAATTCGACAAAATCTAAATAAGCAGTTAATAAGTTTGACGATGAATAGTGGAACAAGCTGGCTGTTGGGGGTGGGAAATAACTGCTTCATTCAAATGGTTTAAAAGCCAAACTATCCATCTGCATGAAATATGAACCAGAATGTAAGTGGTAGAATAGAGACTATTTATGTTGTTGTCAAGCTGCGACATGCAGATTTTTTTTTAGGCAATCAGTGGAAATGTTTTTCCTTTTCTCATTTTAGGAGCCAGGATACTGGGTAAAAATTCATCATCTAGAATACAAAGATGGAGGGATATTGGACCCGGATGATATTGTAGCAGATGTTGTTGAAGACAAGGATAAGGTAAGGATTATCATTTCCATTTCCATTTTTGCTGGAATGTATTTTTTGGCAATGTAATGTGTATTCTAAATTTTATATTGGTTTTGTGACGTGCGAAAACTGCAATGGGTAACGGGAGAAATCAGAAGTGGATTTCTGTATAGTTAAAATGGATTGGCTAGCAACCTGGAAGCCGGTGACGTCAGCGGCTCCGAATTGGCTAGCAACCTAGAAGCACTGAGAGACCTTTGTCTCTACAGCGCTTGGCTGCAATTAGCAGGCAGACTGTAATGACGAGCGGTGCTTGCATGTGAGCACTGAAAGTTCCAGTCAAAGAGCCATAGGTTGCCGACCCCTTCCATCCCTTCCATTGATACATCCCCATTTATATCTGTGGAGTTTCAGCTGATACAGAATAGGATTGTGATCTATCGCACTAACGGCCAAAAAGCATTTCTTAGTGATATATTTTAAAAAATTGTCATTTTAATCAATATGGATAAATATATTAGTCAATGCTGGCAAATACAAGTAGGGATGCTGCTGCCACCTGTCTTATCTTTTATATTGTGTGCTGTAGAGTGAACAGCTTGGAACTTGGTTGTTGTGTATATTAATGCCCACACGAATTCTTGTCCATCTGTTGTGATATAGTGATTTGGAGCTCTCTCACAATGATATTGCAACAATGTCCTGGTGGACATTCCAGATTATTAGTAAACAGTCATAAAGCAGGACCACATGGCATAGTTTCTTAATACCTTTCATGCAAATGGAAGTGGACCATTGCTTGCTTTTCTTTGCACCATCCATCAGTGAGTTTGCTATCTCTGTACATGTAGAATCACACAAGACTCAAGTAGTGTAGTTAATGCAGTAATCATTTATGTGGCACTGTATCAAATATAGCAAAATCTAAGTAGACTGCGTCTGCTGCAAAAACATTGTTAAAATGTTTCCCTTTGCATAAATAAACAAGTATATTGTTTGGACAAGATGAAATAATTTCTTGCTGCAGCCAATGATTTATCCCTTTTATCCCTGACAGAAAACTGGAGTCAGTAATTAGACAGCCATGCTGTTCGCTAAGCATTTTGTTGTAGCTTTTCTGCATGTGGTTAACAATGTATTTAACTGCAATTAAATGTACCCGACAGACTTTACCTTTTGTCACTTACTGCAAAGCAGTTGTGCGCAGGTAGGAAACGCTATTGAAGCATTGTAAGTGATAAATGTAGATTGTTATAGGAATATCTGGAAATAGAACTTTTTCACATGGAGAAAGTTACATTGAATCCTTTTTGAATTACTAATGAGGGAGTTTTCTTAAAGTGCACCCGTCACGTCAAAATTAATGCTAAATTAGGTTCTACTGATTAAATAAACATTTAGCCCGAGTTGGGTTGGGTGGGGTGAAATGATAATTGACATTATAGCTCCTCCAATCAGATCCCTTAAATCACGATCTAGCAGGGATCTGATTGGAGGGGCTATAATGTCAATCATTTATTCCCACCCACCAGACTCTGGAAAGAAAAGGCAGGTTGACAAGGAAGAGGACAGAGAGAAATATTGTATAAAAGTGCATTTTTTAAATAGATAAACATTTACAACAGGGGTCAGCAACCTATGGCTCGCTAGCCAGATATGACTCTTTTGATGGTTGCATCTTGCTCGCAGACTGTAACGAGCGGTGCTTGCATGCGCTCACCGCTCGTTACAGTCTGCCAGCTGAATGCCGGCAGGCACTGTAGAGACATAGCTGTCTCAGCGCTTCCGGATTGCTAGCCAATCCAGAGCCGCTGATTTCACGTATGATGTGGTTGCTAGCCAATCCGGAGTTGCTGACATCACATATGACATCAGCAACGGCAAATTCAAAAGGGGATGAGCATAGCTGCACTTAATATGACTCTCTCAGCCAAAAAGGTTGCCGACCCCTGATTTACAAAAAAAAATTATTTTTTTAGTACAATCTAAATTAGCATTAGAGTTTTTAGGTGAGGGTGCACTTTAAAGAACAAAATGAGAAAGGAAGAGTGCATTTGTTTATTATCTGAAAAGCCTTCTCCAAGGTCTTATATTCTTCTATGTGAGGGTCTGATGTAGAGTCAAGAAAGGATAGATCCATGAAACATTGAATATATTGGATCCTTCTGATTCGCTCGTGTATTGTTTGGCATTCTATTTGCTAATTTCACAGTGAGTGGTACAAAAACGCTTTCAGAATACATGTAGTGTTGCATCAGAGTGGACTTCAAAGCATTATTCTTTGGCAAAATAACTGGTATAGCAAAGGAAATTCTCAGGCTGTTCATACTGGAATGCCACCACACAGAATGAATGCCATAACCAATTCATGCATGACAGTAAGATGTAAAATCTTTTATATTTTGTAGTTTGAATATCTAATTGTTACATTGTTTCTAGCATATCCACTATTCTCCATGATACAGAAACTGACATGGAGTAAAAATAAAATACATAGTCCCCTTTGTTTTAACTTAGTGGATTGCTAAAAAAAATACCTTTGAGGGGGCTGTGTCCTTTTTGAAAGCAATTGATATTCAGGGCGAAACTTAATAAAACTGAAAATCGCGATATCAATATTGTCGATATCGTGATATTGAAAGATTTTTTTTTTTTTTTTTACCAATATCGCAATATCAATATTACTGATATCGCGATATCGAATTTCTCAGCGATATTATGGATTTTTCCTATTGAAATAAACATTTCATTAGAATTTCGATATTGTGATATAGATAAACTTGCAATATTGGCAAAACCGATAATGTGATATCGGTAAATTGTTCAATATCGCAATTTTCGCTTTTATTAAATTTTGCCCTCAGAGTTAATGTAAGCAGATGCACTAAGCTGAAAACACACTGATGCTAGACTTTTCATGTAATTGGATTTCTTTAGGACCTATTTTAGTGCTCTATTGTTAATATGTATATGTTGATATATTATAAAAGTCTGGGGGTGTGACAGCCAACTGCAGAAGAAGCACAAAGCATGGACTGCTATGATGGTGCCATAAGCCAAAACTAAAAGAATGTAAAAAAAAAAAAAAATCAGCTTTTGCACTGAAGGACCTCTATTTGCATGATACTTGCCTTAAAGGAACACTCCAGCCAAAAAAACAAAAACAAAACACATTTGCTAATTTAGGGTAATTGCTAACTTTTAGTTAATGCATTTTTTTTTTTTTCAATTTTGGCCAAAAAGTTCATTTTCTTACCTGTAAAGAAATGCTGTCTAGCACTTTCTTGTTGCAGACTCCATCTACTTTCTCTGCTGGTGACTCTATGGCATCCAGTTCAAGCAGTCCCTCTAAGGTGCGCTTTCCTCTGCAGCCGCTCTCCCAGTGAAGTCCCGTGTCTGCATTCCCTAATAGCCACATGGGGGAGTGTGATGTCATCAATGCGTCCTTCCTGGATGACGTCACACTCTCCCATGTGGCTATTAGGAAATTCCAATGGCAGGGCTTCACTGGGAGAGCGGCTGCAGAGGAAAGAGCACCTCAGAGGGACTGCCTGAACCAGACGCCATAGAGTCAGCAGCAGAGAAAGAAGATGGAGTCTGCAACAAGGAAGTGCTGGACAGCACTTCTTTATAAGTAAGAATGTGAACTTTTTGGCTAAAATTTAAAAAAAAAACAAAAAAAAAAACACATTTCCTTAAAGTTTGTAATTACCATAAATTAGCAAATGTGTGTTTTTTTTTCAATTTTGGCTGGAGTGTTCCTTTGACTCAAATTGGCATGCATGTCGCAAATATAAAGATACAACATTTAGTTTTTGCTTTTGTGGATGTCAAATTATTTTACTTGCTATTATTATAGTATCTATTTTTCTAATGTGTAATATTATTGCTACAGATTACCAAATAAGTCTTCATATTCCAGGCAATGACTGAAAGCAAGATTAACTTCTATGATGTAATACATTGTGTCATATCCTTTCAGAATGGAAGGTTATGGAGGGTACTTTTTAATTTTGTCGATCAGGGTGAAGTTAAGATTCTGCACCACCAGACTTTTAGTGAAGGAGGGTAAATGGGGCCCAGATTTTATACATGCACATAAAGCATCAAGCCTACATTTTGGTAATAACAGTATAGTAGTATGATGCAATCTAAGTGCTTTGTCACAAACATCATTTATTATAAATCTTTTAGCTAGCTTTTTTTTAACTAGTCTGTGCTGTTTATAACTCTAGTAGTTTTGCTGCATTTCCTCCTATTAGGAAATTGATGGAAACGTTTTAGTTCTCAAGCATAGTTTTTGCTGGGACTGCAAATAATTTTTATATTTGAGACTGTTACTGAATGAGCGTTTTTCTTTCTGTTGTTTGTTTCACACAACCACTTTGTTGCACAGCCAAGACTGACGGCATTCTTCTCATTTTTATTCCATTCTAAGGAAAAGTCTGCCAGTTTTGTGACAAATAACTATGCACAGCTTTGCACATAAAATGTAAACTCTGTCTCTGACTCAGAGTCATAGTAAACAGGTCTTTATCAAGTGCATGTGTTCATTTTTTTGTGTCCTAGTTAGTTACTGTAGGCTGGAAACTATCAATTACATGATATAAAAATTCTAAGAGGAATCCATCATTTAAGGCAATCTTATAGGAGTTCTAGTAAACCATGGCAACCAATCATTTGTCAGCATTTCCTGGTATAGGGGAACTAGAATAATGAAACTAATGAAAGCCAGATTCTGATTGGCTATTAGTTACTACCCGGTCTGTATCATTTAAACTAAATTTAAAATATGTCCCACTGATGCTGGAATACAGTTTTAGCAGTTCACCAAAGGAGAGTTTAGTATATAGAATGGAGATGTAAAACAGGTTGTGGATTATGTTATTTGAAAAAGAAAGTGAAAAAAATTACTTTTGCATGTTGATACAAAACTTATTAAAATCAATCCATAAAATATATACCCAAAATGCTCACAATCAGTGGCATAGATATAGGAGTTGTGACACAGGAGGCCTGGCAGTTATAGTTGCGACACATGTTGTAAGACAAGGTGTGCCCAGTGCCCCCTTGAATCCCAGTAAGTGACCTGTTTTGGGGTTTGTTGGGGCTTTCCCAGGAAAGTGCTGCAATTCTTTTCTGGATTTGTTTTTGACATTGTACAAGCAATGATTTATAGATACAGCAGCACACAACTGCCCTATCTATCATAGCTCCACATTCCAGCCCTTTTATTGCACTTTGCAAATATTATTTTATTTTCTGCAAGTTCACTGTACGGCTAACATAAATTTATCATGACAATTTCTACAAGCTTCTTTTTTCTGCAACCAGCATGCAGTTTGTGCTGGTTATGTATTGTAAGTGTCAAGCATGCTTATTACTACGTTACAGTTTTGCTGCACTTTTTCACCTGCTTGCATGTATTTGTTCTTTTTCATTTGTTTTATTTCTATTATTTAAAGCATGAGCATTCTTGGGAACATTGATGGTCCAGTACTCTGCTGAACAGCTCTTTCATGCACAGGCCCACGGAGGTTGGGATCAGGGACATACATTTTGGGTGGGCAGAATAGGCAAGTTAGAGTACAGCAGGGCAGTTGAAACAGACAATAATAAAATAAATATAGAGAACACTCAACAAAATTCACTCCAGTGATTTATTTAAACATTGCAGGCACAGCCAGGGCTGGTTTTAGTGATGGGTGATGTGGGCGACTGCCCAGGACGCAATCTATTTGAGGGGAGCTGTCACCTACATCGCCCACAGCTAAATTCACCTCCTCCAGTGTTCCAGCGATGCACCTCCTCTAAGCACTTCTTCACAATGAGGTAAGTTGAATGCAACGGTGCTCCTTGTCTTGTCACAGGG
>WMED01016923.1:0-12296 GCA_019650415.1 Pipa parva | reverse complement strand
AGATCAGTCAGTCCGAAGTGAGGCGAACACTCCGCACCTCACTTCAGACTATCCTGAATTACCCCCTTAATGTTGCTAGAAAGTGACTCATTCACACACACAGTAAAATGTAGGGTAGATATATGACTTGCTGTCATTGCCTTTAATGTCACATATTTTAAATAATGAATAAAATACATGCTCCCTATTACTGCTAAGACCGTGAATAACAAATGTTGTCCAAATAAACTATCAATAAATATCAATACGTATTTCTCTTTCTCATTAATTCACTTGATTAGTGCAGCTGATTCCAAGTTTTAACATACAATTCTAAAATCATTCCTTGCACCAAAGTTTATAGTCCCATTTAAATGTTGACTTTTGCATGATGGATAATTAGTAGTCTGCATGAATCTTTTATTTCTGATATACTAAAGAAATTATGCTGGTAATTAACCAACACTCTTATTACACGTAATTAGAAGCAGATACAATGCTAAATAAAGAAATGTAAATCACATGGAAGATATTGCAGTGTTTAATGTAAAATATTTAAGAAGATGTTACTGTAAGGTTTAAAAAGAGATGCAGTAATACAATGGATAACTAAATACTGTACCTACTGTACAGGGTTTTTTATGCCAGTTTAAAGGTGATCCATTCCTAAGCCACTATTGATCTGTACATCCAAAGTTGTGATTGGATGCTGACATCTTCTAATCCTTTCTCCCCTGAGACACCGGAAATCCTTCTTCCGAATGAGTCAAAAAAAAGCTGTCTAGGAGTTTAGAAAAGTGACAAACAAAAATTGTTTATTACTGATTGATTCCCTCTAATTTATACACAAATTTAGATAAATAAGATAGCAAATAAAATGACATCTACAATTTAACAGTAACATTATAGTTCCTCCAATCAGGTCCCTTAAATCCCAATCTAGCAGGGATCTGATTGAAGGAGCTATAATGTCAACCTGATTCAGGAAAGAAAAGTCGGGCTAACAGGGAAGATAACAGAGAGAAACGCTGTATAAATGTATATTTTTTTAAATGCATATATGATTTATTAGCAATTTTTATTAAAAAGTTAAAATTTTTACCTGTAAGGAAGTGCTATGCAGCACTTCCGTGTTGCATACCCCAGCCTCCAACAATGCTAGTGACTCTATGGCATCCTTAGCAGGAGATTCCTATCAGGAGCGCATTCCTTGCTTGCCGCGCCTCTACTGAAGCCGCGCATCAGCATTTCCTAGAACCTACAGGGAGAGCGTGCACGTCAATGCGTGCTCCCTTTAGGTATGATGCGCACGCTCTCCCTGTAGGTTTAAGGAAGTGCTTCAGTAGAGGCGTAGCAAGAGAGGAATGCGCTTCTGATAGGCATCTCCTGCTTAGGACACTGTAGAGTCGCTAGCGTTGTTGGAGGCTGGGGAATGCAACATGGAAGTGATGTATAGCACTTCTTTACAGGTGAAAATATTAACTTTGTTTTTTAAAAAAACTGCTAATAAACCATATTTCCAAAAAGGTGCTAGTATTCATAAATAATAAAATGTTTTTTTTTTATTTGGGCTGACTGTTCCTTTAAAGGAGAAGTTTGTACATAAGAAATAGTTTCTTGCAGGTCAGAAAAAGCACATTGGTCCTTATTTCCTCCTGTATACTAAAGAGTAAAGAGTTCCACAGCAAGTAAATTGGATTTATAGATAACAATGGGGATTTTCTATTGTTACTATTTTAATAACATAAAAAACAGCTATAAGGATTATGTGCAGGGGTTTTACCTTCAGCCTAAATTTCCCCATTTAAATCGTATTTTTCACACTTGTCCTGAATTTCTATTCAGTCTATTTAGCTTTAAGACCAGAAGTGTTTACTGAGCATGTGCTGAACCAGTGGCTCAAGGGAGATGGTTAACCAAGAATAAAAAGATGTCACCCTCTATTGACAACTTTGGGAATGCTGATTGTCGAAGATGGTATAGTTATCCTTATGATTAAGGTATATTATTAAAAGGCTAAAACTCTGTAAATCTTTAGTTCTCCTTTAGTTCTCCTTTTAGCAAAGGTATTATTTCATGTTTTACATTATTTTGAATATTACAATGTTTTAGTATGAAATAGTGATATTTATAGTCATCTCATATGTTTTCTTACCTTCACAACTTTTTAAAATAGTAACTTAAACAGATGGTTTATAAATAGAAATGAACAAATCAACCATAATTTGAATATCAAACTAAATTGCTTTCATCAGAGCTGTGAAAATGAGTTTACGGATTACCATGTTCACAATGAACAGATTCATTTTAGATTGATTCTTGCACAGAAGGAAATTAAGTGATCTATATACACATTTCACTTTGTTGATCAAATATACATGGCCTGGTGGTAGGGTGACTATTTCTTGTAGATACATGCTGCTCCAAACCAATGTGCCGTTAAATCCTTTCTCAAATTAAAAGATTACAGTGTAAACCGTAAACAATGTCTGATTTACATCTCAGGCCTAGCTTATAGGTACAAAATAAACACAGACTAAATTACTGTACACCATGAACTGAATGAAGTGTTGCGTGACTTAGAATTTTATGAAACATGAATTAACAAATATTGGAATCAATATTTGACTATTAAAAATGCTTCACAATTTGAATGAATTCCCTTAATTTCTCCTGCCCATGACTAGGAGTGAGTCACCCTTCTGACTGAGCTGTCTATAGACACGTGCCTCTTGTGCCTATAGTAAAGTCCTTCCCTGCTTTTACATGATATGGACCCCCACCCACCTGACAAAGCCAACAGAATCAAATGAAAGATTAAAGTCCAGCTGTAATTGGCGTTCCTGGCTCCTCCTATCTGCTCACATTATTTGCGTCTCGTCCATACGCTCAGCAAATATGCGGTAAGAAGTGGAGGCGAGTACAATAGGGATTTACGGTGCTTGTTTTTTACTTTTTAAAGCACAGCGTATTTGCGCTACTGTGAACTCAGCCTTATTCCAGTGTGGTCCAATTTGTAAAAAACAATTCTTTAGTGTAATGAAAAAGTAAAAAAAATGCCATGATGTAGGTGACTGTAAGGGTGAGGCTGATTCTCTATGTCCAACCTCATGGAACTTTGCACTTTTTAATATTGACCCCCTTCCTTTACAATATTTCCAATTACCTTGCTGTGCAATAGGGATGGGAGGTTGTGAAAAGGATCAGTATATGCCCCACCCCCTGCACACAGAATGCCATGGATACCTGCATTTTGGTCAACATACTGTATTGCAGCTGTTGCAACTGTATTTATACCCATAAGCCTTGTTTGCACCTGTCATTCTGCTGCACCAATTGCAGTAAAGGAGTTCATCTATTTAATCGCTTCCTTGCTGGTTACTCATGGGGTTATACACTAAAGTACAAATTGTTGCCTATAGGTGCAAATTTGTCAGATAAAGACAGTTGCAATAGACTGCTACTGTCGCGTCTTTATGGGAAATTTGTCACAATCTTAACTTTAAAAAATTGTTGCGACTCTACAATTGTCGCAGATTTGCTATGCGAATCTGTTGTTTGAGAATTCAACAGTCGAATTCACACCTTAGTGAATAACCCCCTCAGTGTTTTTACTCTATTTTGTGTGTTTCTGCTTGTTTAGTCTTGATAAAAGAAGATTAAGGGGTGACCTAATAACTGTGTATAAATATACAGTATTAGAGGTCAGTACAGAGATCTGTCTCACAATCTATTTATACCAAGAACTGTAAGTATAACAAGGGGGCATCCTCTATGTTTAGAGGAAAGAAAGTTTCTGCATCTACATAGAAGGGGATTTTTTACTGTAAGAAAAGTGAGGTTATGGAACTCTCTGCCTGAAGAAGTTGTTATGGTTAATTCCATTAAAGAGTTCAAAACTGGTTTGGATGCTTTCCTTCAGTGTAGGAATATTGCAAGTTATGGGTACTAGATAACTGAAGGTGGGACCTTGATCCAGGGAATTATTCTGATTGCCATATTTAGAGTCGAGAAAGGAATTTTTTCCCTAAATATGGGGATAATTTTTGCCTTCCTCTGGATCAACATTGCAGTATAATAGGCTGAACTGGATGGACTTGTGTGTTTTTTCAGCCTTATAAACTATGTTACTGTGTTATGGTTAACTTTACAGATTTTTATTATGTATTAGTATTGGAAGAATGTTTGCCATCTACTGGCTGAAATAAAGAAAATTCTATTAGTTTGAAATGAATTTCTTTTAACTTTGTTAATAATAATTTTAGTTTCTAAGTCTTAGCTAGTAATTTGACTTAATTTCATACAGCAAAGAACTGTAAACAGGAATTACACATATGGATTGCATTGTTTGCACCTGTCGTTAATAATATTCATACCTGAATATGGATGAGTTCCCTGTTACCCATTGACACTTGTACGGCATAAATGTGGATGCGCTAACTAATACCAATAAGGTTGCCTACCCTTTTCACTGACATTTTAAGAACAATATTTACCAGCATCCAATATTTTTACTAACTTTTCAAAAAATATAGTTGTTTTAAGGGGAAAAAGATGTTTGGGAATTAGAAGTTATTTCCAAAGCAACAGTCTCACGAACACTGCACATTGTATTCTGTGTGTAGTTAGTAGAGCCATGTTTTTTACCAGTCTGGTATGTTTTTGTACGGATACATGAAATTTTGACCTAATCAGTAATCCATCAGTAAATGAACTGATGGTTGGAAACCATGCTAAGGGTGTTTAAGACTTGTCACTACTCATTTGTCTGATGAAGGGAGGGTAGGAGCCACCTCGAAAAATTACAGTGATTTACCTAAAGCAAAAAATTGGAGTTTCCTCATAATCTATTTGAGAAATCTCATATTTTTTAGTATTACTCTACCCAAGGTACATGGTTGCTGTACTATGGGGACTACTCCGAGTTTTGTTACACTTTATGGGGGTAATTCAGCAATGTGCGAAGGGAGCTCCGGATCCTTTGCATCACTTCGCACATGAGACTGGAATCCCTTTAAAGCGTTCATTGATGTCCACGTGCAGGACATCAGCGAGCGCATAACAGCATGTGCGAAGTGATGCAAAGGATCCGGACCTCACTTCGCACATTGCTGAATTACCCCCTATGTACCATCACTGAGCCGGGACATATATTATGTGGATTGCATTAATAACTCCTAAACCTAGTGTCACCCGGAAGCTCCTAAATCCTCTGGGGAAAATAAACAAGAGTTATTATAAAATGATATTGCAGCAGAGACAGAGAAATGTTATCTTTACCATGAAAACTGCTAAAAAGCCATCTAAAGTGTAAATGGAGCTACATTTCTGGCTTACTACAGTGTTTAAAAGTTGGAAAGACAGAAAAAGGTAACAAAAAGATTTGAAATGATATTACAAGTCAAACTAATCATGGTCTGGTATGTCGCCTCTGTTGTACAATGTCTCTATGGAAGGCAGTATGTAGACAGGATTGTCAGATGTCTTAGCATAAAGATTAGAAATAAGACTTTTCTAACATAACCTTATTATACATTTTAACAAGTGCCAGGAGGAAAGAAATAAAAAATGTTCCGTTTATAGGAAATAACATCGTACCAGGGACTGAAAAAAAGTGGAAATGTATGCCTGAAGGGAGACTATGTGGATTTGGGATGTAAAAACCTTGGATGCTTTTTGAACAAAATAATTGCCTTGTCTTAAGAAGCATTTTATAAACCCGTATAATGATCCCTTTCTTATAGAGGGTCACAGTGAAATTATTAGAAGATCAAGATTGTATTGTTTTTTTTTTTTTGTTTCTTTGTTTTATCATTTACATTTATCTTTATTTTATGTTATGAATTTATTATAAAAAATGTGTTTAGTGGGTTAGATGATTCACTGCCAAGAAAAGTGGAGATAAAATGATCCACTGATGTTCTTATAGTTTACTCTATCTGCTCCAGTGATTGTGTGAAATCAATCAAATGCAGTCAGACTGCAATCACTCAAGTCTTGCTTATAGTATATGTTCCTGAAATTTTACTTGATCTAACTGCAAACCAGTGTCCCTTCTTTATTTAGTAACATAGTTTATAAGTTGTCCCTTCTTTATTTAGTAACATAGTTTATATGTTGATCCAGAGGAAGGAAAAAAACCCATGAGGCAAGAGCCAATTATCCTCATATTTGGGGAAAAATTCCTTCCCAACTCCAAATATGGAAATCAGAATAATTCCCTGGATCCCACCTTCAGTTATCCAGTACCCATAACTTATAATGTTCTTACACTGAAGGATCAGAATAATTCCCTGGATCAAGATCCCACCTTCAGTTATCTAGTACCCATAACTTATAATGTTCTTACACTGAAGGTGTTTTTGTAATGGTGTTTGATACAGAGAGGGCTGTAGAGTCTTTAGCTGCCTTTGTCTTTATATGTATTAACTGATCTGCTAAGATCAACTACATGGCAAAGTAAATATAATACAATCTAATGCACATTTTGTTTATCCAGTAGCCCATTTATACTGTTTTTTTTTTAAATACAAGAAACTGGAGAACCCACCTACATTTGCCAGTACTCAGTCCAATGCTTGGTGCTTAGGAACATTTCTGATTTACAATCCAAAGTTTACAGCTGCATTGAGAAATAGCCAAATAACACCAAAATCTGTTTTGTCCACATTGCATTTCATAGGCAGCTCGTTACAAAGCTTAACAGTGCTGTCCAGGTGCATCCCAGTTATAAAGCAAAGCACCCAACCGCACGCATTTCCCAGTAATAATTCACAATGCTCAGTTACAATACCAAGTTACATTAATTCAAGTTTTCAAGGCTATGTACCTCTGCAGTTTATTATATATATATATATATATATATATATATATATATATATATATACACACACAAGATGCAGCAATATAAAAAAAGCAATTCAGATATGTTAGATGAAAAGAACAAAATAATCCAGCAGAATGGTAGAGGTCAGTGTGAAATATTTACTTAGAACTAAATTAACGCAGTAGTTTATTCATTGTATTGTTATTATATCGACTACATGAACAGTGTTAAGCAGAAGGACAAGGCAAGAGACAACAATAAATAAAAAATAAATAAATAAAAAAATCCCAATATATATATATGCATAATGAACAGTTAGCCTTCACCTTTTCTAAAAGGCAGATAGGAGAATTAATTAATAGGTGCAATTGTTTACAGACATCTAGTAACCCAAAGCAACCAATCGAAAATTGATTTTTAGAATTCAAGATCTCATGTACAGATGAAAGCTAGTAGCTCATTGGATGCTATGGGTTACTAGACCTCTAAAAAGTTTGATGATGAATTGGCCAAAAATATGCCTTAATGCCTAACCGAGTTTACTTTCACTGTGATCCAGATATTGAGAATGTATTCCCTAGCGCTCATTCAAAATAACAGTCTGTGCTCCTGAAATTTGTATGTATATTTTGTATTTTATACAGTTAATATGGTGATACTTAGGGAATGAATAAAAAAAAGTGGCTAAAGAAATAATTAGGACTTGGGTGCAAATGAAAATCTTTTCACAAGCACCAGATAAGAATATCTGTGCTGTACTTCTTGAGATGTCTTTTGCAGCCAAAGACTTATGGAGAGGTCCGCAGCGTACATTTTATTCAATCCATAAAAGCTGCTGCTTTATTGACCTGTTCAGTTACAATCTGGCTTGACTACTTTCCTTCCTTCATTAAATTTGAAACACTTAGAACTTGGAATCAAATAATAGATTAACTGCTTTCTATGCTTAATTAAATAATACACCTAGGCCCTTTTCAGATGTATATTAAACGCTAGTGTTTCACATTGTTCTGCAAATGATCTTATTCATAATATGAAACTAGGCTGGACTTGAAACTTTAAATTAATGAACTTTAATAAAAGGTTTTTGTTTTTTTTGTAGCATTTGTTGTTTACTTCAGATTCCCGGGCCCACCTTGTGTAACTTTGCTAAATAGTTTGTTAGTTACATCAAACAAAATTAAGTTATTGTTGAATTGGGTCTGTCAACTCAACTTAAAAATATATTCAGGAGTGGGAGGGGGTAGTCTGAGCTGACCTACAAAGGTTTTAAACTACTAAAAACATGGATAGCACCCCTGCTTTTCTGTAGCCCCCTAACTCAACACCAATCTGAATAAGATGGAGCAGGACCACAGAAGAGCATATTTTTATCTCCTTTAATCAGGCCTCTCAGATAATATCTAGGAGGCTTCTGAAAAGAGGATTCATTATAATAAAGCCAAGGCCTCTCACCATAACATTTCAAGAGGAAAACCCCATTTTATTACAGAAGATGCTTACACAACGTTTCGGGGTGGTAACAGCCTCCCTTCATCAGGTATACAGATGAGCAGCCTTGGCTTATTATATTGAATTGTGTGTTTTGGGTTGGCTAGAATCTACCTTGGCTATTTCCAGGAACTCTATGTGGTGAATGGGCCATGAAATATTAAACTTCTAAAATGAGGAACCATAATCCCCTGCTTCTTTGTGTCCAGTTGCCATATAAATGGATGATAATGTATCCCAGTTATATTTAGTTGTGAGACAAATATTTTTTGCTTCCTACTTGAGAAAAAAAAATGTCTATCTCTTATTTGTGTGAAGCCACTTGTTTTCATACAATATGTTTACAAAACTATTTTCAAAGGTACATAAAATGTTGGGGTACAAAATAAGGCAAGCAGGCCCATCTAATCTACCTAGTTATTATATCTGTAAACAAATGTTGAATTCTTAGAAATACATTTGAATTAAATGTTGTTTAAAAGTTGTTTAAATTGTATATGTATGTATGTATGTATAATTTTATAAAGCGCCACAAATTTACGCAGCGCTGTACAATTCAGCAATACAAATACAATACAGACATGGGACAAATCCATTAAACAATACATTAAAATATTACAAGAATACATCACTTTAAGTGCTAGGTTGCTGTTGACACCAGAGGTTGGAGGTCCCCACCCTGTGGAGCTTGCAATCTAAGCTCTAGGGATATGGACTTACTACAGCTCTATGTAGAAAGATTTACTGGTATATAGATTGCACTGGGATTGAAGTACTATAGTGCATATGCTTAATATATATTTTAGTTGGAAAAAAAAGAGCATGGCTATGTGACAGATACTTCCATATCGACTGCTTCAGGTGTACAGTACTTTTGGTAGTTTTTTCCAACCTGGTAAACTAATTTTTATGATCTTTAAGCTTTGAGGCACTGTCCCCTACATCCTATAAAGCATTGCACAAATGGTGGAACCTGGCGTGAACAAATGTCATTGGCAAATTTAGCTGCATGGAGATCTGATTGATGCTCACTGCAACCAGTAGAATATGATGACTGGCACACTGTCTATTCCAGTTTTTCAGTAAGGACCTCTATATGTGCAGATGATCATTTTGATCCCACATGCCAAACAATTGTGTATGTTGCTATGGACTAAAAAGATAACATTTAGCAGACAAATATGCTTGATTTGTCATCATCAGCTGTTGGATTTGTAAGAAACTGTGATTCTTGAACAAGCAAATGGTTTAAAATAAATATAGCATTATTCGTTTACAGTAATCAACTTCTTTATGACTGACAAGATTTGCAGCCAAATTAAATGCAGCCAGTGTTTGACAACACTAATTCTAGTTGCCATTTTTTTCTCTTAATTGATTTGTACAGTTTTCAATACCAACTTACAATTCAAGTACAGTGATGTTGGAATTCCATGAACCACACTCAACTTGACTGACCCTGGAAGCAACTGAAAGGGAGCACGACTAAGCAGTAAATGTGCTCACTATGGAATTCTGGGAAATTGTGTTGGAACTAAGAAAAAAAAAATGATTACAAATTAGAAGCAGCATTAGCCCCAAATAACACATGATGTTTCTGTCCCACTGTGTTTTCACTTTAATAGTACTTTCAAAAGCAATTTGAAAGCTATGCCATTAAATCTGAAAAAATAACACATTTATTAAATATACAAGAAACAGTCGGAGGCTTATATTTATTGCACTTTGAGAACCCAATCTGAACAAGTCGAAAAAAATATGGATTTTGGCACCCAAGCCTGTGGTGATTTTGGACTGCCCTGTTTTTCTCATATACCATAACCCAGACATAAACACACACACAGTGTTAGCTTTGGACGGAGGAACTAATCAATATTCACTAGAGAGATACTTTGTCAACAAATAATTTCAAACATCTGTGAAAGTGCTGATTAAAGGAAACACATATTCACTTCAAAATAAATGAAGGAAAAAAAACTCAGTGCTGGTTTTTATGAAAACTATTACCCTACAGCTTTCCAAGAGGAACATCATTTTCAGTAGACGTCATCCAGTAATTAAAAGTAGTCTATTATTTGCAGGATTTAAACTTTGTTCGTACCTCAAAATTAGAAGAGAAAAGCTAAAACAACACATATATTGTGTATGTCAAATTAAAATTGTAAGACAGAAATAATATTTGATTTGGTGCCAACCACTTCCTTATTATTTTTCCTTATTTTGTTATCTTGCACATTTTTACACCCAAGGGCTTGGGTAAACTTGTCTGTCTGTATCATGATAAACAAGCTATGATTTTTAATTGTAGGAGCCTGCTGTGTTTGTTGGAGGCTTTCTTGGCTTTCTACCAACTTGATTATATATATATATATATATATATATAGAAACATCACTGCACAGAGGTGAAGCATTACGTATATCCTTTGATGTGTTTGTCTTTGATTGTAAGCTTTGGTGCACCTGTATGATTTCCCATTTCTCTGGCACCTTTAACTCATTTTATTAATTGTAGAATATGAATCCTCATTGATTCCTACTTAGACAAGGTTCTTGCATGATTGGCAATCTATATCTGTGATTATATGCAATATACAGTAGATATATACAGTATATATATATAATATTTGCACTGTATGTGAGGTGCACATTGATAGGTTTAAGGAATGTATCAAATGGCAATAGTCTTCAACAGGCTTATTGTTCATCTTTAAACCCCCCCCCCAAAAAAAAATAAAAACACAAAATATACAGTTCTGTACAGATTAGGTTTATCTCACTTAATCAATGAGATCAAAAGCCAGAAATGCTCCCTTCTATGCTGGGATATATATATATATATACTGCATTACATGAAGCACAGTATAGGTAGGTATATACCAAGATACGACACCTTCAGTCTCAATATCCTACATCAGTATTTCTCAGTTTGTTTGTTTTTTCATTCAGATATTTTTTAGATGCTCGTCTGTTTACAAGTTCCCTAACCCCCCAAGCTACAAAAAATCAATAATATTAACTAGTGATGAAGTTTACTTTGTACCCCCTACCCACAAATTGAGTCGCTAGGTCCTGCATCATCAAAATTGCCACACTCTGTAATAAATTTTTTTTTAAAAAACCAAGAAAGCCCACTAGAGGGCAGCAAAGAAAAACATTTTAATGTGGGGAAATTAAGAACAGGATTTAGTACAGGCAAAGGAATTAAAACTAGTTGTTTGTGACTATGCAGGAAGAAAAGTAATCTCAGTCTATGACAAAATTTCTCAACAATTAAATGTCTGTATTCTAGCATGGGAAGAGTACAAGTAATTAAAATTAATTTATTCTCTGTTAAAGGATCAGTATACTTAAAAAGGATATCTTCCATTCGACATGGCAATTACTGTATTCCTACACTTATAAAAATGTTGATTTCCTAATTTGTATGGCTTTGTATTTGACTTTCTTCTTTACTCATTGTAGCCACCTTTTTATCTATTAAATAAACAACCCCCACTCGGTCCATTGTTTTCTACAGAGCGTTTCATAATATTCACTCTAGGTAGCTGAATTTAAAAAAGAAAAAAAACTATTTCCTCAATCAGCAAATAGAGAATGGCACGAAATAATAAACATCAAGAATTCACCTTATATGTTAATAACTGCAGTGTCAATATAAATATCAATTTTATTTTTCTAGTGTTACTGCTCCTTTAATTTCTTATCTAATATGCCATATGATGATTATACCCCAGAATAATGAATTATACAACAAAAGCCTTTCAACCACAGCTAGACAGTACATTTGTATCTTTGTACCTTATTCATGTTGAACAAATAGAGCTGATTATTGCTTTTTTTAAAGTACTGATGTTCTTCATGACTTATAATAATAATAATAACAATGTATAAGTGTGAGGTGGTGTCAGAATAGTAATGTAGTCTATCCAGATATGCTAATGCAGCGTTTCCCAAACGCTGGGTTGCGACCCGGTACCGGGCCACGAAAATTATTTGCCGG
>WMED01016922.1:0-13154 GCA_019650415.1 Pipa parva | reverse complement strand
GATCGTGATTTAAGGGATCTGATTGGAGGAGCTATAATGTCAATCATTATTTAGCCCTGCACACCCGACACTCGGGAAAGAAAAGGCAGGCTGACAGGGAAGATGGCAGAGAAAAACACTGTATAAAGGTACATTTTTTTTAATACATACAGTATATATTTAGAAAAATGTTTATTTCATTAGTGCAACCTAAATTAGTTTTAGTTTTGAGGTGACAGGTGCACTTTAAGGCTGAGATCAAGAGAAGAGAGTGACACTTGTTTGTTACTGTGTACCTTGCGTGTTATCTGTCAGCAGCTACAAAGAAGGATTCACTGACTGCTCTTCATTTCATCAGAATGTCAAGTGGCTTGGTCACAGGAATTCATTTACAAGAGAACATATTTATTCCATTGAATTCTAACATACAGTACAGAGTAAAGGAAAAAAAAAAGATTATCCAGAAAATTCTACTAAAATTACTGAAATATAATATACTGAAATGTTAGACAGTTTTCTATTTTCCCCTTTACTAAAGGATCATTGAGATTTTAAGATACGTTTAACTTGTCTCAAAGTGATCTGCAATGACGATCTGCAAACATCTACATCTACCCAGGAAGATTTAATAAAACAGTTCTATGTCATTGTGACATTGTCTTGCACTTTGTTTCTTTTGTATCCTTTTGTCAGTCGCAAAGTATCCTTTGTCAGTCGCCATTGCACACTGTTATCCAGTGTGCAATGGGGTTTGGTAATTACTACCTGTGTTCAGTAAGCACTTTTTGTGGCCATTAGCCCTCAGGCATCTTTGCTTAAGGCACAGATTTGCGGCCCTATCAGTTTGTACACTGTCACATACAGGCAAACATAAGTGCAAGAACAAGTCATTTTAGTTGAAATGTTGGCTTAATTATGGAGGAAAACTTAAACATCATTCATAAATGTGCCCCAGGTCTTTTGGTATTGGTTACATTGAACACACCTGGTGTTCACACTTCCAACTAAAGATTAGTGGAGCTGTTTCATTCTCGCACAAGCACAGGTGTCAGGTCAAAGTATTGTTGCTCCCACAGAAATCCCCATTTCTCACTATCTCAAAGATGCACATGATGCTTGAGAGAATGGAGTTCAGAGCACGCCAAATGGAACCTTAATAACACATCATGATTAATTAACAATCTATCAAAAGGATCATTAGCATAAACCAAGGGACCTTTAGTTCTGTGTATGTCCTGACTTTAATGAATTTAATTGATCAGCAGTGATACTTATGCATGCCCACAGCCTTTTGTAATAAACAATGATGGTACTATTAGTAAAATGGCATTTTTCACAGTCAGTAAGTTTGAATAATTGTTGTGTGGGAGACAAATATTCTACTGATATTAGAAGCATTTGTAAAAAAAAAAAAACATCTTCCTTCAGGATGAGCAAATGTTCCTAACACAGGAACATTTTACCTTACACTGGTAAGTGGTGTTCAATTGTGTGATATGGCTCAGTTTGGTTCTTCCCTAAAGAACAATGCAGAACACAAGGTTTCGGAACCAGCACAGAACACTAGAGACAAGAAGCTCTGCCTCAGGGCTTCTGGAACATCAAATATTTGAATCTCCCATTGCCCAATCAGACAATGGGGATTAGGGAGCCAATACTTGAATTGTATTGCTTAGAAACTCACTGAGCATGGTTTAGTAATATCCAGTTCTTTCTTTGTCTGGACCTCAACAATGCTTCCCAGAACCTGGTTTAAAAATAGGTACTAAATATATGCATAGATACCTTCCAATCAAAATACACTTCAGTTCCTCTACAAAGAGGGTTGCATTTGTTAGAAGACCTTACTAATTGGAAAACCTTGAAAAGGATCATTTGACATCAGATTAAAAGGTTGCTATGTTAATTTCTATCATATAAAATTCACTTAAAATTCACTTTCAGGAAAATACATTTAAATACAGTTTGGTTTTGTTTGCTATGCTTTAGTTTATCTTTCCTTTAGTTCCTGCATACCATACAGACATAAACAGTAGAAAGTCTGGGAAAATAAGATTCAGATCATTGGTCTTATCATGAATTTTTAGTATTTTAAGCAGTACAGTTACATTGCTTCTGACTAGAAGGAAAAAAGATACTGGGACTTATTAAAGAAAGGCTGAATTGTTACGTATAGGTATGAATTCACATTTATTTGCCACTTCCCCATATTAGGGTATTCAGGAGTCTCTGTAATGTGGCAAATCCAAGACTAATTCAACAGCTTATGACAGCTGAGGAGATATGGGGCATTTTGCACTTTACATGCGTGTGCTTTGGTGATTCAACTATTCCTCAGGCACTGAAGTCTGTTGCGGTAGAAAATTCAAGAAGGCATATTGTTTCCCCTTATTCTAAACAGGTAAGGGAGGTCTGCGCTTCCTCTGGATATAAAATATAAGATGCAGATAGTGTAGGTCACCTTAATAAATTACAAAGTAAAGGTAAATCTACTCACTCTTAAGCCATAGGTTCAGGCATTGGATTACTAAGGTGTAATCCCAACCGATAGGAGGCTTCCAGTGCTGGATTCGCCAAGATTTTGTGGTTGATTCCAGTATGTTGAAAGGGATGTTTTTTCCCCAAGGACTCACATACCAGTTAATACGACAGATTTTTAATGGTACAGGTAATAAAAATACACACTGGTGCAGGTACAATTAAAATTAGTAAGTAGATTAGTAAGTAAAAAAAACTCCAACGCGTTTCGCCGTTTTCAGCTTCTTCAGGGACTCTTTATCTTTTATATTCAGAGGAAGCGCAGTCCTCCCTTACCTGTTTAGAATATTTGTGAACGCTGTGCAATGGAGAAGCAAGCTGCTTATCTGGATCCAAGTGCTTAAAAAGAACTTATTTGCTACTGAGACTCATAACCATAAGCACAAGTGTTTTTCTACTATCTGTATTGTTTCCCCTTCCCTAGTTTTACTTGGCCAGATTGAAGTAGTGAATTAGGGAGCTGATGGCAGAGCTCCTGCTATCTGACTCACTACCCCACAGTACGCAATAGATGGTTACTGAGACAGTCACGTCTTCACTATGGAAATCCTCTGTTTAGTGAATAAGGAGTAGAGAATCGAGAGTTGAAACTGTAGCGATGAGAATTCACTTTAGCAGCTGAATTCCAAATTTGATGTATATCATCTACTACTAGTTGTAAAATTTTTCTCATCATAGCATTAAATGTTGGACTCCTTTAACTATTGCAGGCAGTCACTTGAAATTTCCCCCTGCTAGTTCACTTCATCACCTATTTTTTTTGGGAATGCATAATCACTTTTACTTGCTATCGTTGAACTAGCAGTATTGGCACAAGGGTAGTGGTAGGTTTTCCCCAAGAACTAGTGTTAGTAGGAGTAGTAGCACACAGTAATAATGGGTGAAAGTTATTAAACACGAAAAGGTCGTTCTCCGCCTTTTCAAGTTTACCCCGTGAGATTTTGGCTGTTTGATTGATAAAAATCAATCAATATTCCTAGATCGATTTTTACGATTGGATTTTTCAATGAAAATGTAGCTTTACTTTACATAAGTCAAACAGCCGAGATCTCGTGGGATAAACTCGAAAAAAGGCTGAGATTGGCCTTTTTGAGTTTAATAACTTTTGTTAGCAGGCTAGCCAGTGGGAGAAAGGATGCACACTGGGTAAAGTGGGGAGAGTTTAGCAAGGTTAGCCAAAATGCTAAAAGTGTAACTGTTTATTGGCTGGCCTGCTAAACATCCTGACAGTTGTAAACAATGGTTACCAATAGCTTTACAGTAGCTTAATAATACATCCATTATGTTTTTCCCATTCTGCCTTATAAGAAATATGAGCTAACATGTGTGCAAGATGGTCCAAATGCCATTGTTTAAAAATAAAAAAAACCTAATATATATATATACAACAGACCTTTAAACATTTTACATTGCATTTAAAACAGCCCTAATTAAATTAGCGATACATTTGTTTATGCATAGCCTGTATTTTAATAAAGAAGTTTCAGCTTTAAAATATAAAATGT
Source organism: Pipa parva (assembly GCA_019650415.1). Classification (NCBI taxonomy): domain Eukaryota; kingdom Metazoa; phylum Chordata; class Amphibia; order Anura; family Pipidae; genus Pipa; species Pipa parva. Next base: position 9,132 of record WMED01016922.1, on the reverse strand, counting down.
CTTGAATATAAAATATATGCCTTACTGCTCTATGGTTTATAGATGTTAGCACAACAATATACTGTAGCTTATTTTTACTTCATCATTTATATTCTTTATATACCTTTTAAATGGCTTAGCAAATTGGTAGTCAAGTCATTTTATGTCCTATTATTAGTCTTATTTTAATAACCCTACTGATTTTCCTCTCCGGGATAAAAATGTCTTCAAAAATCATCTATAGTAACCTAGTGAAATAATGTCTCTAATGGAAAATACATGAATGAATATTTTTTTATCCATGTATTTTCCTTTGAAATGATCCATAATGAAAATGTATTTTTTACTGTTTCTTTTTTTTTTTTTCTTTTTACTAAAGTAGACCAAGTGATGAATAGCTATCTAGAGTTTAAAAGATGTTTAAGATTTCACTAGGTCCTAACATCTTTGAATCCTGAAGGATTCCTGGAAGCTGCTTTATAAATACCTGGAGTGAAAAAGAAAAGGTCTCTGAAATAAGACATGCTTTTTTATTATAAAAAATATTATTGTTATATTTCATTCATCAGTGAAGCCCAGGATAGAGATATTAATATGGAGAAAAACCTCATCAGAGAGAATGAAATAGAATGTTCTAATGAAACTCTTTAAATCCTTTTTCACAGTATATAGTATATATGAAATCAAACCCGCTCAGCTCATTTTGAGGCTGTCCTGTTGTGTCTACAGCAGTGTTTTTCAACCTTTCTTCTTCAGGGGAACCCTTTGGTGTCGTTAGATTGCTGTCAGAACCCCTACAGAAATTTTTTTCAAAATGGAAATAGTATTGTAGTCACTACATACTGCGTGCAGGTACGCAGGTTAGCCGGGATATGGTCCCATTCGCTGTCAGTCAATACCGACGTCAGCAATCGAGACCATATCCTGGCTAACCTGCATACCTGCACGCAGTATGTTTTCACTACATTATCTAACCTTCCTACCTGCACGCAGTGTGTAGTGACTACAATGAGGACTCTCAGGCCGCTGACGCTTTTCTTGTAAATGTCTTTCATTCACTTTGACCCCTGCCCCCTCCATTCTTTGTCCTGGGTTTACCTATAAAAATCTAAGAAAAGCAATGAGGAGAAATGCATGATCATTCCTTGCTGCCTATGCAGCGTATCCCGGCTAACCTGCGTACCTGGATGCAGTATGCAGTCACTATATACTGCATGCAGGTACGCAGGTTAGCCAGGATACGGTCCCGATCGCTGACTTCGGTGTTGTCTGATAGTGATCAGAACTGTATCCCGTCTAACCTGCCTACCTGCACGCAGTATGTAGTGTATGTCACAGATCCCCTGGTTTGTCCTTGCAGAACCCTGGTTGAAAATCACTGGTCTACAGCAATGGAGCTCATCATAGACAAGCCCTCCTTAACAATATTTTCCCTCTTGTGCAGGATTGTGTGGTGGTCTGGTGAGCACTTTCAACTCCCAGTACATCTCTTGTTTTTGAACACCTTGGAGGTTTGCTGTTATCTTTTCATACAGTACTAGTATTTACACCTTCTTTTGAACTGACATTGCCAATGTGTTGTAACATAGTAACATAGAAACATAGTTTATAAGGCTGAAAAAAGACACAAGTCCATCTAGTTCAGCCTATTTTCCTGCAATGTTGATCCAGAGGAAGGCAAAAATCCCATGAGGCAAGAGCCAAATATCCTTATATTAGGGAAAATGTAACACAGGTGAGTTTTATATAAATATATTGTTAATGTTTTATCTGTATAATAATGAAGTTATGGGATTCAGCATTAGTCCACAGACATTTGTAATGGTCTAGGTGTGGGGAATATATATAACTAGCTACTGATACATATCGCACAACATAAGGAATATGCCAACCCAGGAATAATTATATTAAAAATTAATAAAAGGCCAAGTTTATCAATTGATAAAAATCACAAGTTAATTAAACACCTTCTCCTGTAGCGTTTCTCTATTAAAAATTTTTTTTTTTGTCTGTATCCCACTTATAGTACCTATCATAAATCAGAATTAGGATTAAGGTAGACACCAACCGTAGGATGCCAGAAAAAAACAATAGAAAGTTATTCCAGTATAATGTCCCTTTCAAGTATTCTAGGGCCAGTGTGTCTAAATCCTATATCCATTTGAATGTGGAGTAATCTCTTTCTCCCCATCCCAAGGTGTATCTACCCTCTTCCAATAGTTGCACAAAAGTGTTTAAATGTTGAAAAGTGTTGTGAAACTATAATGCCATATTTATTATTTGGAGAAAACTTCCTATTTCTAACTTTGAGTTCTTGGCTTCTCCTTATTAGCCTTTAATTTATTTTGACTATGGTTTGCAAATTAGAAAAAAACACTCCAGCCTAAACATGTTGGGGGTAATTCAGCAAACAGCGAAGTGAGCTATGATGTGTTCGGCTCACTTCGCAAATGGTAGTATGTGCATGCTGATATCCTGCGTGCGGGCATCAGCATGCGCATTAAAGGAATTCCTGTCTCGGCGAGGCAACTCTTTTGGTCTCGCTGAAACGGGAATCCCTTTAATGCTCATGCTGATGTCCGTGCGCAGGAAATCAGCATGTGCATAATATCATTTGTGAAGTGAGCCGAACGCATCGTAGCTCACTTCACTGCTTGCTGAATTCCCCCCCGTTGTGTTCTAACCAATAAAATCACAGCAAAGATACAACTTGAGTTCTGTTTTGTTGGATCCCATTTCTTACATTATTATAAAGAATGTATGGTGCCTAAGATGTTATTGAAGTGTTTAGATATGCACACAAGAAGTGGGAGAAGATTATTTTTCTTTGTTGTTAGTGTTTTATCAAAATGGGAATACAGTGCAGATTAATGTACCATTTATTGAATGTGTAATATAAATGTTTATCACATGGGAATGCAGGGCTGCCTCAAAATACATGGGGTCTCAAAATCTAACAAATTGTCTCACCCCCAACACTACAGGGAACATTTCACACCTTATTGCAAACTGTCCAGTTATCTTTCACACTACTCAAGTCCATTATTTGCACAGCAGCCAGTAACACCGAGGATTGTCATCATAAATCTAAGGGGTTTTAAATCAGACCATGAAACTGGTTTTCTTTAAATCATGTCACATGCTGCAATATTAAAAATTTACAGTTGGGCTCACAGTTACATACAGTATTCTCCAGTTAAATGACTGGATGAAACCCTCTTGACTTCAGAACTTTCAGGGTCCCCACGGTACCCTACCTTTGAATCCCTAGACCTCCTTCCTCCAGCACATATTATATAGGTAGATATACAAGTTTAGAGATTTAAGAAGAGTAAGAAGTGGCCTTTACATTGAAAAGTGTTTTCCACTGGCCATGTTCACTAGAGTCTTATTTTCAAATGCATAACATGACAGCTCAGCATAAAGCAGATTCAGGTTGGCCAGGATCAGGTGATCACCCACCAGGCTAGTACCACTGTATGTCTTTTAGGCTTCCCTTTCCAACCACTATAAGAATCGTACTTTAATATAAATAATAATACTCCCCATGGCTATAATGATATTGGACTAAGTGTAATACTGCTAAATCTAGACCTCCTGCTCAATTATAAATTGTTGGGTTACTATAGAGTTGTGTAGATCTGATTGGCAGTTGCAACATGTATTGTTGTTGACATTTGGAAGATTAGACAATCTGAGGACACATTCCTGAATCTGTATAGGAGCCCTAAAACAAAGAATGTAAACCTTGATCCTAGCTCCAAAGCTGCAATATTAAAAATGCAAACTATATTAGATAAAAATCGAATGTTTTAAGCTATATTTTTACCAGAGTAATAAAGCTATAATATTATATCCTGAGGGGCTTTTTCATTTTCAGATTTTAAAATGAACTGTCAGGTTAACTGAAAAATTTCCTTTGGCTAATTTTGGTGGGTCTCAAATCCAGCCCCAGTTAGTTATTTGCTATCAGAGAAGCCTAAAATGCATGATTACACATGTTTACCCTAAAAATAACACTGTTTCCCCACATGGTCCCCTCTAGGAAGGCATGAGTTGGCATTTTCCCAAAACTATGCAACTCCTGCCACCATCTTTTGCCTTCGTCCTAGACTCTCTCTGCTGCACCACTTGATATAAGAGCATGTTTGACTATTATTTTAAACACAATGAAAGGATTGTAGTCTCATAAACTGACTTCTTCTGGAATTATACCAACTAGTAGCAAGGGGGCACTGTATTCTATAAATGCACAGTGGGTTCCAAGGTGAAAATGCTTTTATAAGCTTGTAAGATAATATATTATAAGCATAAGAAAGTTAGTAAAAAGTAGAATCTTTAAAGGAAAGTTAAAGTCAAGTCTTGCTGGCATGCCAACAGCCAGCCCTCGACCAGCTAAAATGTCCCCTTAGGTAGGTAAATTAGACTAAAAATTTATTAAATTTGGAAAAGCCCATTTCGGCTTTTACGAGTTTAATCGGGCGCACACCCGGAAGTTTCTTGTGATAAGTATAGCGAGATTTGCTTCGATTGATACTTAATGAGAGAAACTTTTTCTATAGAATATTTCCATGGAAAGGTAGCGATACTACGCTATTGTAAAGCCATACTACACTAATGTAAAGCATTACTATACTACACTAATGTAAACCATTACTATACTACACTAATGTAAAGCATTACTACACTACACTAATGTAAAGCATTACTATACTACACTAATGTAAAGTACTACTATACTACACTAATGTAAAGTATTACTAAACTACACTAATGTAAACCATTACTATACTACACTAATGGAATGTATGGCTAGCCTTTCCATGGATATATTCAATGGAAAAAGTTGCTCTCAGTAAGTATCGATCACAACAAATCTTGCAATACTTTTTGCAAATCTTGCAAAACTTCCAGGTTTTCGCCCAATTAATAAACTCGGAAAAGTGAAAAGAAGCTTTTCCAAGTTTAATCAATTTTGCCCTAGGACTGATTCCTCATTTGTTTTTAGCAAATGATTAATTCTCTCCACAAATTCTTTAAGATTTCTACCATAAACATTATATAATGGATTTACTGTAAAGGGTCATTCACAGACTCTCCAATCCTTTTCCAAGTAATATTAGGGGATGTTTATAAAAACTTGGAAAGTTTCTCTACTATTTATCACTGTTAAAATATTAGTAATATATTAATATCACTATTTTCACCTATATATAAAGCTGTTCAGTCAAATTTTGTTCCCCTGCCATAGACTTTCCCTATGAAATTCATCCTGTCATTTAGAAACAACTGAGGGGTTTATTCACTAAGGTGCGAATTCGACTGTCGAATTCTCAAACAGCGGATTCCCATAGCAAATAAGCGACAATTTCCCCATTGTAAAGTCGCAACAATTTTTTAAAGTTAAGATTGCAACAATGTTCCCATAATAAAGTCACAACTGCAACAATATTCTCATTATAAAGACGCGACTGTGACAGCAGTAGCAGCCTATTGCAACTGTCTTTATCTGGCGAATTCGCACCTATACGCAACAATTCAGACTTTAGTGAATAACCTCCTTCACCTTAAAATCACTTCATAAAAAACACGGCAAAGTGTGCGAGTATCAGTTGATCAATGTGAATAACACCAGCATTTAATTCAAAATATGACTGCTTGTTTTTTTCTATAGAGCAGATCGCAATAATATAACATTTTGTTTAATGTTACAAAACCTACTCCTACCAAGAGGAGATATTAGCAGAATTAAAATAATAATGTGTGTTAATAAGATGAAAATAAAACAATATGAATACATTAGATTATGTCTGTTTTAATTTCATTAAATAAATGCCAAAAATACATTTTTGGATTTATATCTTTAAAAACAAAGGAGCATGAATTAGCAACGCTAACAAAACAGACTGTAGGCTTAAATATATATAACTGAGTCATGTAAAGTCATTAAATTGGTGACTCATGTAATTATACCCTAAAAGCAGACCTTCTATATTACTGTGGCACAATGATTAAATAACCAAGTCATATACAACTAGAGGAGAGAAATATTTAAAAGGATTGTTTATCTTAGAATTTCATTACAGTGTGTTGTAGATGTGGCAATTTAAGGCAGTTTTCAATTTAAGGATAGTAACACTAAAATATCAACGTCCCACACAGCATCGGCCTGGGGATTGATGGGCCCACTGGGAGCCGCTCCCCCTGCTGCTGTCCGGCCACATAGATAGGTAGTGTAAGCACTATTGGGTGGGCCTGCTTGGGCCCCTGGATCCCAGTGGGAACACTGCCTGCACAGAGCAGATGAGAGAGCCTGGAGAGTACAGAGTACAGAGTTTACAGCAGGAGGCATGCATGCAGAGACAGCCATAACTGTCAGAAAGCAGAGAGACCACTCAAGTCTCCTCGCCGTGAGGGGAATCCCTTTAATGTGCGTGCTGATGTCCGCGCGCAGGACATCAGCATGCGCATGTCAGTTTTTCCGAAGTGAGGCGAACACTACGCGCCTCACTTCGGAGCTTCCTGAATAACCCCCTCAGGTGGAGGCACTATTCCTTGTGAGAAGAGAACAAACAATAAACACCAAACAACACAGAGGTGCTGGTGGGTTTTACATTTACTTTGAAGTTTCTTGGAGACAAAATGAGTTGGCAGGGGGTTCTGTTTACCCAACAGAAAAAAAAATGGATGCAATCAGCAAAGAGGAAAACAAACTGAAAGCTATAAAAAAAAAATAGTCATAGTTATAAATACTATGTAGGGACAATGTCTATGCTATCCAGATGGAAAATTCAATGTAAACAAGAAAGGTTCGGAAAAAAAAAGCATTGTACACTACAAATGAATTCCAAAATAAACAATCCCTTTAATGAAAAAGGTAGTTGTAGCACTGTGAAGAGAATGTAACAGAAAATAGTAGGTAGATAACGTAAACTGATAAGTCTATGTATCACCACAGGCAGTATACCCATATTTACACAGATTAGCCAGTAAAGAAAAATATATAATCAATTGTCAATGCTACAGGCATAATAAATAATGCACAGACCCTGATGGAAGATTGGCACTGGAGCCATAACTCCACCTCCAGAACATAATAACATTAATTTACTGTGGGGGAGGCAGGCAAAGGCTACAGACTTGACTGATGTGACCCCTGTAATTACATCCCTAGGAAGTTTATACATAGATAACTAAAGAGTGTAAGCACAGAAAAGCAGGCATTTGAGCAGCATGGTAGGATCAGTGATTAAGGAGCAGTATGCAGTCATACATGCTGAATTGCAGATCCCTCTGCATCCTTCAGGCCCTCTGAAGATCAGACTTACTAAACAGACTAATAAAAATGTGGTCAAGTTTTTAATGTTCAGTAGAGTACTGGTCCGGACATTTTTCCAGTGTACATAGAACAAACATATAACAACATGCCCATGTGAGTATAGAAAGGGTTATGTATATACTATACTCACCTTAAGTTCCTAGCACAGTTACACATGTCCTACTACCTTATTCATGTTGTCAACTACAACAGCTCATTTTTGTACCTCCTCACAGTTTCCCTTTAAATACAAAAAATATGTAATATCGAGTCACACAGGCATCAGGCATGCTCCGCATTTCCACTCAAGCAATCTTTTTTTAAAAAACACTAGTAGAAAGTGTCGGATGCTATTATAATCATGATAGACAAGTCTCTAAGCAAGTTTAACCTAAAACAAAAACAGCCATGGGAATCCAAATTGTTCAGGGGGTAACAAGCTAGAATCCAAAAAATGGAGCATTATAAAATAGCCAAAAAAAATGCAATGGAAAGTTGCATATAACACTACATTTGCACCCTGTGAATACATTTATTATTGTGGAAAATTAGACCATGTTATCTTCTGATTAATTATAGTAGCCGCTCAGTTTTTCCACTTAGTTCCATTTTTATGTACCTGCCACAGAAAGTTTCAGCAAGACTGACATAGTTACCTTCCGGTAGCCAATGTACTATGCAATTAGCCTGTTGGCATAATTACTGTGCAATGCTCCCTTTAGGCTAATTATTGTGCTGTCTACCCATTAGTAAATTCATATTCCCACTGTGTCCTTTCTGTTGGTTCTGAGCAGTATTCCCATTAGCCAAGTTTCTGCGCAATGTGCACGCTGCTAAGCAGCTGCAAAATAGCAATTATGCAAATTCTCTTTAAAAGCTCCTGCTACCAGATTCCTCTGCATTATGCCATTATCCCTCATCAATATATCCGTTATCCCTCATCAATATATAGAGTGTATGACTTGGTGATTGCTTTTTTGGCAAAATGACTGACAATTCACTGCCAATGGATATTTTTCCACAAATGAATCATAATTTGTTATGTCATTCATTACTAGAATGTTCCTGTCATGAATTAATAGTGATTTGTAACAAGTAAATTGTGATTTACATAATAACAGACTTATACTAATTAATTTCACAAGACTTTATAGCTGCTGTTGATTCGACTCTCAAATTCAACATTTTGTTTAATGGGTTACACATTAACCAGTAAAATAAACATTTTGCTTATTTATCGCTATCTGCAAGCAAGTTGCATGATGGTCCAATAACAAATAACAATTTTGCTCTGAAGAGAATCAGGGGGTTATTCACTAAGGAGCGAATTTGAAAAATTCGCAAACAGCGAATTCCCATAGTAAATCCGCTACAATTTCCCCATTGTAAAGTTGCGACAATTTTTTAATGTTAAGATTGTGACAATTTTCCCATAAAAAATTTGCGACTGCAACAATATTCTCATTATAAAGACGCGACTGCGAAAGCAGCAGCCTATTGCAACTGTCTTTATCTGGAAAATTTGCACCTATACGCTACAATTCGGACTTTAGTGAATAACCCCCTTCAGAGTTAACTGTGATACACAGGGACTGAGAGCAGATTGAGAAGTGGTTTAAAGCAAATTGTCCAAACTTTCTGAAATATCAGTCAAATATAAATACCAAATGTACTCTAAACATCTGATAAGAACTTTCTAAAAAAAAAAAAAAAAAATTTATTTAGATACAGACTTCCTATTTACAAGAACAAAATGCAAGCATGATTGGCTAGGCCAGTGGTGGGCAAACTTATCAGCCAACTGAGCCAAATATCAAGAGTAAGTTGATTAAAAT
>WMED01016921.1:0-13155 GCA_019650415.1 Pipa parva | reverse complement strand
TCCTCCGTTGTCGGCTGTCAGCTCAGCTTTACAGCACAGCAGACAGCCAGCAACGGAGGAGGTAATGAAACGAGCCCCCCTTTACGGAGCCTCGTGCCTATTTGAGAACCGCTGCTCTAAACAAACTATGAAACTTTTTTTGGTAAAAGAAATACACATGGACAAGAAAATGCCAAAAAAAAATACTTACAAACTAATGGTTTCCAAAGAGGAGCAGAGAAGTTTGATTTTGTCTACACTGCCACTTTAAGCACACAATTTGAAATACACCAGTAATCCTGGTCACTGATTACTGCTACTTTATGTTTACAGATGTTCTTTAATCATACAAATCACATTTCTACATAGAAACTAGCATGTTACACCAGCCAAAAAATAAACCTACTAACCGAGAATCTTCAGTTCTGCATTTGCATATATTATTCCATGGTAATTTTCTGCTATACACTGATACATTCCTGCATCTTCCAAAGTCAGCCCTCGTATGATCAGGTCACCCTTTCCATACTGAAGTTAAAAAAAAAAAAAAAGATAGACGTCATTATTCAGTATTATTATTTATACTTCAAAGTGAATACAAACTGGATAATTTGCATGTTTATTTCATGCACTGCACCCTTACCATCACATTCATAAAGGGGATCCCTCAATACATATACACACAGGGACATCAGTGATAACAGTAATGTGTCCTAAACATAATCTTCAATCCTGTACATTACCATCAATTTTGACAACAATATAGTTTTTGCCATAGGTTTCATGATTTGTTTTTATCGTTATTATTATTATTTTATTTAAATTGGCAACAGGTAAAAAAATGAAATAAAATGTAAAAAAAAAAAAACACAACTTTACTATTATCAGTAAGTGTTACTTTATATATAAACCTACCCCAATCAACATACAAACTGGAAGGGATGCTTGTAGTCACAATGAAAGTCTACAAAATATTTACCCAAGCTCCAGATTTCCTCCATTAAAATGTAACGTCAGAAACACACTTTATCTATATTGCTCAGATTATTTTTAGCTTCTGATAATTTACCTATAATTATATTTAATGATTTTATAGAAAAATAATACTTTTTAATGCTTTTTAAATTAGAAGACTAAACTCTGGCTTTGAAAATAATGACACTGATGTTAGCAAAAGATACATTTTAAAAAGATACTAGATAGTGGATAGCAAAAGTTAAATAAAAGATTACAATAGTCAGTAAAAAATAATTACATTCTCCAAATTACAAAACATTCTCATACTATATTCACCATATAAAAATGTATAATACTCTCTGCATAGTCAATGGTTATTTATCAAGTAGTGATAACAGTCTCCATGCAATTTACCCATTTTAATCATTCCTATAATTTCTTTACATTAGTGGCCATGGGCAAAAACTCTATAAAATAGGAATAGAAATTTGTGAATAAATATAAGTTCTCCAGTGAAAGAAGTATTTTACCATTATGATTGCATGATAAATTTGCCCCAGAATTCACATATTATCGGGGAAATGCACAACCAACAGCAACTAGTTAGAGAATGGGTAAGATTATTCCATATGCAATAGACAAATAAAACCCTATTCACCAAATATTCAGTTTATACCATCTGCATTCACATAGTATATGCTCTTTATATCAAAATAAAAGAAAATATCAACAGCATTAATATTATAATATTCATATCCATAATTGTGAAAAACCCTAAAGTAACATGACGTCAGCACATATTAAATACATTAAATATTGTGTAAATATGTATTACATACATTAAATATTGTACTTACTGACGCTCCATTTTTCAGCCACCTGATGGTAGGTTGTGGCTTGCCTTTCGCAACACAGGCCCAATGCAAATCACTGCCAATATCTTTTTCTGTATCATTAATGTACTCCACCCATTCCGGCATGGCTGAAACGCAAGACAATATTTTATTGCCAAACTCTGTTTAACAGATGTCTTTAATTATTCAGCAAAACAATACAAATCAACTGTTGCCTTTGGTTTATTTATTTATTTGGGATTTGTAATAAGAATTTGATCTATTTACATATATACTGTATATTTTATCTATATAACAAACAAGGGTTGCAAGCAATATAAAGTATGATATATACTGTAGATATTAAGGTTCAACAAATGGGGTATAAAGAAACTATAATCTATTAGAAGGAGAAAACGGAACCCGCTTATAGAGTGCAAACTAACTTTATTAATTACATAGATTATTCAAACATAGTGAATAAAATTAAAAACACTTAAAAATGTCCTAATCAGGAATAAAGCTTACAGGGGAATACCATAAATAATGTGACCGTGTATAGTAGCAAAAGACCATATATTTTATATTTATATATATATATATATTAGATGAACTAGGCTATTTTACCAGTCAACAGTCAAGGTCATCCCTTCAGGTAATCAAATGAAGAAAGTGCAGTTCTTAATGCAATAAAGCATGGTGGAAAGGCATCCCCCTCAATCCAGACATGTTTCGCCCCCATAGCAAAAGGGCTTCTTCTCGCGGCTGTATCAAATGGTAACCGTCTCCATTTTATACTGTGGTTATTTTTGCAGCTAAACATATGTGTGTAATTATGTCAATACGCAACTTGATTTTTGTCACAATATTTGTTGGAAAAATAATTGCGTCATTCATAATGCAACAAAGTATTTCAGTCGCAACAATCATATGGTGTAAAATAGCCGCGACAAATTACTTGGTTGTGTGTATCCACAACTCTCAGTCAATGGCTATATGTCTGAAAATCCTTATATAAAGTCCATATGAAGTATAGCATGAAAGAGCAGATTTTTTAAAAAATCCCAAGTCTACACATTTTTTTATCGCTTTCTGCAGGAAGATGTCAGGGCTCTCACACTCAAAAAGACACACGCATGGATTCTGACACATAATGAAAAGCTAGCCATTCAAGAACTAAAAAATCTAAAGGACATAGTAATTAAAAGATCAGATAAAGGGGAGAATGTAAATCTATGGCCCACAGACTTATACATACAAGAAGCCAATCGTCAGTTAACAGACGCATTTTTTTCTAATGTGTTACCATCTGACCCTACTATGGTCTTTCAAAGTCGGCTTCATAACATTGTTAATCATGCATTTTCAACTCCTGCTGGTTCCCTGATTTCTAACTTATTCAATGTTATTCTTCTGAAATCAGAAATTAATATTCAATGTTATGTCTTCAGTTGCTTTTGATTCTATCATTGTTGATGAACTAGGAGAGAAATGTAATTCCTTTTGAGCTGCCTATATGTATGGGTCAATGGGTCACCTGTGTCTACAGGGAAATCTAGCACTGATTGTACTCCTCCTTTTTTATGGTGGATTGTAGCACATTGCTTTGCAAAGGTTATAGCTTTGAAGATCTAATCTCAGTAACAGCTTCCCCAGGAAAAGTCCTGCTGTTCCTTCTTGTGAGCTACTGTTTGGGTATGCCATAATGGTGCTGTGGAGGCTTTGAGCTTGCGTCATTATGTTGCCATATTTTTACCAATGCTGAATGATTTGTATTATCATACAAAACATTTTTGATTCTGTAATACTTCCTTGTTTACTGTAGGGCTTATTTTTTTGAGTTATTAGGTGTATTTTCTACTGTATGACTAATGACTTTAACTTTTGATCTCATCCTCCAATTTTGGCTTGATCAAGGGACTCTCTTGCTCTTTGTAGCTAAAACTGGCCAATCTCCTAAACCTGGTTTTTACAACAGTGTTTTAAAATAAAAACATTATGATAAATCATAGAATTTAGCTCTATCCATGTGATTTATAAAGAATAACATAATATTGTTCTTTACTTCTTTACAGGCGATTATGTCTAATCTGCTTTCTACTCATTCATGGTTCACAGACTTACTATCAATGGTGCTGATTCAATAACAGTTTTATTACCTGTAGAAACTATGCAATAACAATTCAATTTTACTTTTAACTAATGAAGTTTCAGCTGTTAACCAGAGACCGAAGCAAAAGGTATAAAAAATAGCTAAAAAAGAAGTTTCCAAGCATTTTAACTATGAAGATAAATGTTCCCCACAATAATTGTAAAAATGAAGAGCCAAGACTATCAGTATGGCTTAGAAGGTTCCTAAATGTGCTGCATGGAAATAGCAGTCTACACATTTCTTTAGATTATCTACCCGGAAGCAATAAATGCTATAATGCTGACAAGAGTTGGATGCTTTGTTTTCTTTATGAAATACAAATTTGATAAGTATTGGTTTGTATGGTATAGGTTAGAATTAAGAAAAAAAACCTGTGGATAATGAATACATGGGAGGAGAAATGCAGAATAGAGATGAAGGGAGGAGACTAAGGACTGATGAAAACAACAGAGGTAAACAAGCTGGAAACCACAGGAGACTTTCTGAGAGGTATGTGTGAGGAGCAGAGTTTTTAAGGAATTTATTCTGCATAAAAGAAGTTTTCAATATTCTAGACCAGGGGTCGGCAAATTTCTTTTAGGAGGGAGCCACTTCGCTCCCTCCTCCAGCAGCGACAACTATTTTGTGAGCCGCTGGAGGAAGGAGGAGCGCACTCTCCAAACAACATGACCTGCCCAATCAGAAGAGCAGTCGGTGGTTATGGGTGGGGCTTCGGAGGCGCGCTCCAAGCCACAGCAAGGCGGCCCCTGTTCTACACCAATAGACTGATGAGTCAGCATACTTCTGCATTAGTATAGCAGGAAAAAGCTAATTTGAGTATTAATTGTCATTCTTCATATATCTGGGAAAAATATAAAGGAACCTGTAGTTTAATAAAAATGAAATGATAAAAGTATACAATATTATTTACATATATAATCATTCACCAGTTTAATAACGACAGAATAGTTGTAAATACCTTCTACATATATATAAGCTCTGTGTACATCCTTCCCTTTAATGTTTTCCGCTTCACATTCATATGTCCCTTCATCTTCAGGCTGGATGTTAAAAATCTTTAGAACAGCATTATTCATTCTCCTTTCAGCCGAAACCGGCATTTCCTCATCAATTTTCCTCCATTTAATTACTGGAACTGGACTGTAAATGTTTTTAGAAAAAAGATAGCAAATAAGGTTGATAAAAATGTTCTCACATTATGTGTATGGAATTATGTTAGTGTGCATTGTTATGTAGCAGTCCAGAGTCATGGGAAATTTGGGAAAAAGTCAGCTTGTTTAGTTTTTACTAAAAGTTAACAATTAATAAAGTGCATAAAATAATAAATATTATTATATTTATGACCTGGGCATAACAAACCTTTGACAGGTGACACTATGATTTAATACTTTTTAATATTATGATCCCTTTTACATATGGGACGTGAAATGGATATTACAAATTTCCTATAAGTTTTTACACATGAAGGGTTGTCCCGAGTATGCTAAGGGTTAATTCTACCTCTTGGTTTGAACAACTGGCGACACCCTTATTTCCCACATGACTTTGGGTGTATTTAAACCAGCATAGGATGTGAGTACCACCACTATGATTAAGCGCCTAATCGTGAAACGCACTAGAGCGGTGGCTTTTATATTCACATGTAACCAAGCATTTTATTTATAATAAAGAAGGCTTTTTAACCCATTGGAGTGTCGGAGGACCTTCCTTTTGTTTGCAACATTTTTGGTATACAAGTCCGCCAACTTGCCCCCTAAGCACACAAGGGAAGCCAACAGGTGTGTGTACCGTACTATGTTTTTTTACTGAGGGATTGAGCCATCCAAATGTCAGTTTTGATGAAGGTTGATAAACACCTATAGATGGAGCTGGGCTGGCTATTATTTAACTCATTGTGTCAAAGGGAAAATAAGCTTTAAAGAAATTGTTCAGCCCTGCTATATCTATCTGTCCAGTAATTTTAAATACAAATACTTTCCTAGCCTTTACAAGCATAAAGAAAAAGTGAAACTTCAAAAGTTAAGTGCTATCTTGGACTGAAATTTTACTTTGATTCTACACTGATTTTATACTGTTCTAGAGAGAAGGCCAGGATTCTTTGGCAATGAAGGGGTTTTTAAAGGAACTTTAAATACCTATTCATGACAAGGGCCCTATATTAAAGTGCACCTGTCACCTCAAAACACTAATACTAATTTAGGTTGTACTAATGAAATAAATGTTTTTGTAAATATATATGTATTTTTAAAAATGTACCTTTAAACAGCATTTCTCTCTGTCATCTTCCCTGTCAGCCTGCCTTCTCTTTCCTGGGTCGGGTTTTGATGATTAACATTATAGCTCTTCCAATAAGATCCCTGCTAGATCGTGATTTAAGTGATCTGATTGGAGGAGCTATAATGTCAATTATTTAACCCTGCCCCCCTGACACTTTTAAATACATGTATATTTACAAAAATGTGTCTTTCATTAGTAGAATCTAAATTGGTATTAGTTTTGGAGGGAGGTGACAGGTGCACTTTAAGCAGAAACAAGTGTATTTTTTTTAATAAACATATTTCTCCTTTTTAATGATGCAGCATTTTTGGGAGTATAGAATTAATGTTCATTGTATGCACAGTAATTTCATTTATTTATTTTGTTTTACATAACCCTTGTAGAAAAACACAGTCTTCAAACAAATATATTTAAATGCTCAGTTCATCTGATTGCAAGTCCTTTATAAAACTCTTTTCATAACAAGAGAGGCAAATGTTTACATTTCCACATTTATTAACATGAACTGGGTGTAAAGTTTTACTTACTTTCCCAAGGCAAAACATTCCAGTGTAACATTTTGGTCTTTAAGAGCATGCGTGTCTTTGAACTTAACAATGATATCAGCTGGATACCGTTTAATTACTTCTGTTGATAAAGGAAAGGCATTTTCTTCATTATATTTAAAGTTAATAGAAGTAGAAAAACAACATTTATACAAGTGAACAATATACTTGCAATTATGTTTTCAATATTAAATAAATATGCACAAACATTCCTATTCACAGTTGGTGTTTGTGTGTGTATGATTCTAGGCCTACAAACACTACAAAGTTGATTTCAGTCAGATTTATCAAAGTTTTGTGATTAAAGAAAGAAGGACTTGCTTTGCTTTCCCTTTGGTGTTTGTTATACATACAGGAAATGTAAGGTTACTCTATCAACCAATCCAGCCTCTACATGTCTCAAACAAAGCTGATTGTTTCACCCGCAGCCTTGTCTGTATGTGGGCAATAAATGTCATTGGATGGGGGCTAGCAACAGAAGAACAAAATGGGAGCTATGGATGGGTACCATACAGGAACGAATTGCCTTAGGAGGTTCTGAAGGAGTTGAGGCAGTAGTAGACAATCTATGTTGAGCAGGTAGGAGAAACCTGCTGTAAAAGGTGTTTTTTCAGGACCATTCCAAAGGGAGTCCCAAATGCTAATGGGGGTTTGTAAGCAGATGTTTACTCTCCGATTTAATTTTCCTATATACAAAAAGAAATCTATGTACAGGGAGCAGGCTTGCCTTCAGCATATTGCAAAGGGATCCACATCATTTATTTCTAGTGAAATGAATGGTGAGTTGTATACACTGCATGCATTGCAGCATTAAGACAAGCCAACTCTATGTGCATATGCCATTTTTTTTTTGTGTCCTGTGAATATTTAGGCAAAAACCCTGGAAAACATATTGTGATGTTAAGTCCCTTCTTTCTAAAGAACTCTGATATATAATTCCATTGGGATAATCGCCAGATGAATATACATGCATTTGAGACAGAATAATTTGTATGTACATGTACACACTTGTCTGTCAGAGTTCCCTATGTCTGACTTGGGTCAGAATTGAGGGATTCAGCAGTCTGGAATGAGATTCCTGTTACTGCAAGTCTATGTGGCAGTGACCAATGGGAGTTGAAATCTATGGGATCCCACCTGCAGCTACAAGGAGAGGAAAGCCAACAAAGGAGGAACCAAGCCCCAATGGAAGCTCAAGTGTCAGTTACTGTAGTGGGAAAATATCCCTTAAAGTGCACCTGTTACCGCAATATTTAGCCCTGCCCAACTAGACTCTGGAAAGAAAAGTCAGGCTGACAGGGAAGATGACAGAGAGAAACGCTGTATAAAGGTACATTTATTAAAATACATATATATTTTCCAAAATGTTTATTTCATTAGTACAACCTAATTTAGTATTAGAGTTTTGAGGTGACAGGTGCACTTTAATGTCTGCTGGCAAGGCTGCTCAGAGAGAAAACAGGAGCGAGTGCTGCAATTCAGAGGAACCCTGGGTAACCTGCTACTGCAGGAGGATACAGCCACAAGGTGCACAAAGAGTCTGACAGCTCTACAGCTGAAAATGGTGGCCACAGATGCCAAAGGCACAAAAGCTGACAAGGGTGAACCAAAAAGCAAGGTCAGTTTGGAAAAGCCAGAGTTCAAGCCAGGAGTCAAATAGAACCAACTCAAAGTACCACAAGGGATTTAACAAAGGGGCAAGTCACAACAGACAATCAAATACCTCTAGAAACTAAGTAGTCACACTTCAGGACTTTGGTGACACGTTGAGTCGATTCTTCTCCGGAAAAACCCTCTGGTAAGAGCTAACTGGGGAGAGGGAGTTTTGAGGTAATTAACCCCTTCCTAGCTCTCTCAGACACACCCTGTAATCTCATGAGTGTACTAATTGTGTTTATTGTAATGCAACCTTTGTAGGGCTCAACATTCAACCAAAATGTTGATCCCCATGAAAAAAACATAAAGAATCCTGGCATGTGTTGTTCACTCAGAAAATCTAGATAGTGAAATGAACAGGTACCCTGGCATGTATCTATTTAATTGAAAACTCGGAAGTGTTTATAGATTTGTTTTAAATCATTCATATATAATATAACTGGACTGATCTGCACATTCAGAGCTAAATATATCATGTGATGAATGGCTAACAAATACACATTTGTCTTTTTCTCTTTAAATTATTTCAAAAGGTTTATCACAATGCAGAATGTAGTCTGAATGTATACATTTTCCACAAACAGCCCCTTCATTAACTTTGCATATTCAGTAGATCGTTAATGGCAATTTGTCGTGCAGTTTGTGACACTATGCACGCTGCAGACTTACACACCACTTTGCACCTATTCACCATTATTATATTTGAAACAGTGATATGTATCTTTCTAAGCTTTAGCATAAGTATACTCTGCAAAGCTCAACAGACAAGTTCCCCAAGCAAAGGTACAAAAATATTAGCAATATTAACAATGTTTTTTATATGACACATACTCAAAAGTAAACCTGGATTGCTTCTTATAATGAAAAAAAAATGGATTAGTTAACTAAAAAGCTACTATTTTTCACCAAACTATAAATTGCATTCAGAAGCATTTCTCTTACTTTCAGGTTGTGAAACAAGTGGAATGAATTTGCTGAATACACTTTTTGTAACAGATGGACTGGAAACGAAACATGAGTAATTGCCTCTGTCAGACTGTTCCACTTTTGCAATATACAAATTTCCATTACTCTGTGTAACAAATCGTCTTTTATCCGGAGTAATGAAGACAGGGAATTCATTTAAAAGCCAGCGATAGCTTAGATCATCTAAACAGGAATGAAAGACACAAGGTGAACACAAACTACAAAACAATGTCAAGTTTTTGTCAGTCCTACACATCGTTTGGAATATTGCTTTTCATTCAGTGTGTGTTTGATTTACAGAGAAAGGTGAACATATTGAGAATGATAGGTATTGGCATTACCTAGAAACATATACGACTTATTGATGGCATGCTACAGCTGTTTCATAAAGTAAAATCATAGCAGATTCTTTCCACCTTTAAGACGTTTTGTTAAATAAGATTTATGTTTTACATCTATATATTCAAATTATTAAATCACCTTAAAAACCCTCGTAAAGAAGATACATTATGCCATGCTTTTACAAAGTAAAATCTGCTATAGCTTTCTATAAAAAATACTTAACCTCAGAAAGGAAACTTCCAATCCATTAGTATAAATGTTTTGTGCACCCATTAGCTATACCCCCTCTACTGTGCCAGCTTGAGAGCCAATGGCCAATGAGAAAATACGTCATGGGGCATATCCTGTATGATGTCATCACACTGGTTGCTTTATTGAAACAGAAAATGTATTCATTTGAGTGGAAAAGCAATAAATAAACGGGAAGGAAAACATCTATAGAGTAGCATAGTAAAGCAGCACTCATCTCAAACTAAGACTGCTTTTAATTTGCACGTTTTAAAAAGACTTTATACATACCTGGGAAGTGTGGAGGGGGGTCACATATCAGCACTGCTCCAATTCCTTCCTTCACTTTTACTTCATAGCGTTCTTCCGTAGGAAATGGATCAAGATCTAGTGACAAAAAAAGTTGTTCATATTAAAAGTACAGTTCAGCTAGTTAGCAACCTCATATGTTACCTAGAATGTTTACTACTCATACTCTACGTATTTTTACTTTGTCATTTTAAATTTAATTGCAACAATCAGTAAAGCTAAAAACCAGCACGGCGAAATACAAAACAGGAATTAATGACGAAAGAAATATAGAGCTTTTGCTAAGGGTTTAGATTACTTGATGTCTTCTTTTTTACTTTAAGCTGCAGACGAGTAATTTTTTATCAAATAAAGGAATGTCAAACACATTAGTTGACAAAAAGGGAGTCATCAACTAAAGAAACAAAATAATGAAGAAATATGCCCCATATCTCATAGGAAACATCCTGAGAAAAATCTCCAGAAGCCCATTAAGTCCAAATAACAACTGAAAGAGGGGGTGGTCGACCAATTACTCACAGTTAAATAGGGCAATAGGTGCAAAAGGTTTACTAGCGAACTTTGTCTTACTGAAATGTACAAAAAATTCTTCTATAATTATTGTTTTTAGAAAGACTAAAGTTTATCCCCTGAGAGAGATTTAAAGAAGAGCAACTGGGCCTTATTGTAGGAAAAACAACTTCTAGTGAAAGGGAGCAAAATGCAATATACAAGCATATGGTATAGTGATGAATATAAAAAATGGCATCAGTGTAGCTAAATAAAAATGTATTCGAAGGAATCAAAGAGAAGCTAAGATGCTAAGATTGCAGCAAAGAAAAAGCTGCAATGATTAAACAACTGAGGTCAAAACCTTCAACAGCCAAGAATGAAAAAAGCTGCAATGATTAAACAAATGAGGTCACAAGTTTGAATAGTTATTCATGTATAAGAAAGATTTAAAACAGAAAAACAAAATAAAACAAGGAGGTAACATTATCCTAGCAGAATTCATAGGAGATGCAAATCTGCTGGGGGAAGGTAGCGGACAACTCTCAGACAAGGTCAAAGCACAGCATGAACCAGAGAAAACTCTAAACTGCTCAACCAGTTTGCTATTCTTGTATATAACAGAACAGGTACAATTTGGGAAAATAACTAAATACTACAGCAGTTTAAAGCTTGTAAAATATGCCTGTCTACATCTATCGATTATTCAATCGATCTCAAAAGGTGAAATACTTACATCCAAAATTTAAATTGGCTTCTCTACTCCAGACTTTTCCATACATATTTGACACAATGCAGACATATTTCCCATAATCTTTAGATTTGTCTGGGTTGTTGATGACAAGGTTCCCCCCTACCATGCTGTAATGCTCATTAAGAAGATCAATCTCCCAGTTATTACGTCTCCACCTGGAGAGAGAAAAAAAAAACACTCTTACCATGTTTTACATGCAGATGTAAAAGGCTTACTTTACAATGTCCTGTATTTATTACCCACTCCCAGAAATACCATCATCTTGATTGGATTACCATTTTCAAGGATAGTTCCTGTAAATCAAAAGGGGTCTTCATTGTCAGGTCTGATTTTGTCACATTTTGTAAAGCTGATTTTCATATTTTAACAAGACGCATCAACATACACAGATTAACTTTTTCCATTTTTGTCTTTCCTTTTCAATCCTTTTAAAGCACCTTCTGCTTTATCCTGCTTCAGATGAAACAACTACTGGAGAGAAACGCTTTTCACTAAGGTACAGTACTGTATATGCAAAGACATAATCTGACTATAGTTCTCCTTTAATCAATATATAACAAGCAGTATATACAGTAATAAATCAGTTTTAAATCAGACAGGACAACATTAACTGATCTGAATGACTGTTAAAGTACAAATAAAAACAGAAAGCACAATTTGCTAGATGTCTTTTCCAGGTAATCAACTTTATTATTTTTATTAATATACACTAATTTAATACCTACTACATGTTCCATAAAGAGGTATGTTTATCACTGTTTAGTCACCTTTTTACTAACATTCAGTAATCATTTGGGAATAGAGGACACCAATAGCTGTAGTTGTTCAAGTTAATTAGCAGTTCTTATTTGCTTTATAGTACACTCAGTTTGGCGTCTCCAATGTTATATATAGTGCTTCGTAATGCGCCACTTGTTTTCAGGGAGAGACAGGCTTGGACATAAGGCAAGCTAGTTCTGCAAATCTTAGGATGTAGCAATGTTGTTTTAGCACATAAAGAATGTGACTTGGCATTGTCATTGTTGCTCTAAAATGTGAAAGTAATCCTAAGTATTACCAGTATTTTCTCCTAAGTGTAAGTTACCCATGTCATAGGCCACCTTCCCACCAAGATAGATACTGGCTTTAGAACTTTGCGTTGGTAACAACGGATACAGTCCTTTTTCTCTTTGGAAGAACACAACATCCATTATTAAAAAAAAAAAAAAAAAATGAAAGGGATATTCTTCAGACCACAGCACACTTCCACTTGTGTCAGTCCAAAATGAGCTTCAGCCTAGAGAATTTGGGGGCATTTCCAAACTAATATAAGGCTTTTGCTTTTTATAGAAGTAGTCTTAGAGTCCTAACTTGCATCTGCAGATGCAGCAAATAAATGTTTTAACTGACAAGAATTTGCTGAGCCCATGTGGTCATATTGATTACAGAATTGCAGTCTCAGGGACTGAAAGCCATGAACATACAATATTGGTTTTCAGCTTTGTTCCTTATGCAAAGAGAGTTCTTTGGATTCTCTGAATCTTAATAATGTGGACAGTAGATCATAAAATCTCTGTTTCTTGCAATCACCCATTTAATATGTCTTTGTGCTATTTTCTATTAAAATACATTGTAGGGATTCACTCACTTGCTGCTGTAATTCGTTCCCAATAAACGGGTATCCAGTCG
>WMED01016920.1:0-13155 GCA_019650415.1 Pipa parva | reverse complement strand
ACTGCGACAGTAGCAGCCTATTGCGACTGTCTTTATCTGGAAAATTCGCACCTATACACAGCAGTTCAATTTTTCAACGTTAAGATTGTGACAATTTTCCCATAATAAAGATGCAACTGTGACAATAATTCTCATTATAAAGACGCGACTGCGACAGTAGCAGCCTATTGCGACTGTCTTTATCTGGCGAATTCACACCTATACACAGCAGTTCAGACTTTAGTGAATAACCCCCAGTACTGTGTGTATATGTTTACTGACTGCAAATGCAAGCCTTTAGCATGTCAATTTGGCAACAAAAATGTATAGTAACCATAAAAAGAGTGAAAAAAAAGCATGAAAATGTGTTTGTTTGTTTTTCTAACTTTAAAAACCAAAACCCTTGGCAAAAATAAGAACCTAAACAAAAGCAAACTAAACTTGTGGCAGATCAGGAATGTGGATTTCATACTACTTTTTAAAGAGATTCTTTGTTGTGTCTTGGACTTTTTCCTAGATATGGATATGCAAAACATATTGGTCCATGTTGAGGACTTTATTTTAGATATCTATATTATGATAGGAGATTTATGTTTGATTATAATGTAGTGTAGGAAATTCTACATTTTTGTATTGGAATATGTGTGCAGTGGTGTCTTGTAATATTTGGTGTTAGAAATATTTGCAGCTGCTAACTCCAGCCAGTAGATGTTACTAGTAATCTAGTGTTTCAATATGTATTAATAGTATTTTAAGAAAGAGAGATTGCTCCCAGAAGGTAATCCATGATTAAGTCAGTTGTACCATGGAATTATAGCACAGCTATATGAGGATTAGATAAATAATAAAATAAAAAAATAATTACATTTATTTGTTAAATTGGATAATCAGGGCAGTAGTGGTGCATTTGTAATCTTTCTTATTTCCTGTTTTTTTCCCATTTTTGTTTCCCTGTTACTCACATAGCAAACTAAAGGGGCAGACCTTTGTTGCCTTTCCTGGTTAACCTATCTATGGAATAACAATGCTTACAATGGCATTGGTGGAAACTTGGCTACAGCTTTATTTCGAATTTCAAAACCTCAAATGAATTTCAACACATATAAAGGTATAGCACTGGCAGTTGCAAAGTAACTGGCACATATTCAACCTTTGTCAACCAGGAGTTCTCTGACTATCTGCACAGGAAACCAAGCCCTGGCTACTGACACCCTTCCAGAGTAGTCATAACTCACCATATATAGTAAAACCTTGCAATATCAGTGCTAAAAATCCTCAAGCTGTGACAGTATTTGCGGAAAATTTTTTTTAATGAAACATATAATTGTAGTTATAACTTCACACTAACTGCTAAATGCCATTATATATTCATGTTGCCATAGAACGCGATCGTAATAAGGGAAAGAGGGTGGGAACTTTTCTTTCCTGGTAGCTCCTAACAATATGGCCCCCAGGTAGGTGGGCCCTGATTATATACTATGCCCGCCTCCAGCAGGTGAATTGCCTGCTGGTCTTACCCTATAGGATAATGTCTCCCCACCAATCATTGCAACTGGGTTTCCCTGTATGCCATGACCTGTTCCTCCTCCACCTATTCTTATGGGGACTAGGGGGTTGGAGGAGGCCAGAAAACTTGAGAATTTGAGACAAAGAAGGAAGGGGCAAAGGTATGTTTGGCTTCTGTATACCAGGCCACAAGGTCATTTAAGAGCAAAAACAAGAGAGTCACTCAATCATATTGCAAAGGATTTTATTTTAATATTTATAAAAAAAACAGCAAATTCTGGAAAAAGGGTAGCGCTAAAATAAACAAAGTATCAAGTAAATGAAATAAAACATGAAGGCCTTGAATGTGCAGCTCTTTTCTTCAATGTGCAGGGGAATCCACAATCCTCCTCAAAAATGCAAAATCCAACGAAATCCTAAAAGAAAAAGCACAAAACAAAACGCACAATAGTGCTTTACCAAATAAATGTAAGGCGAATAGTAAAGGGTAAACGCCACCAGAGATTTATACCTCTGGTGGCGTTTACCCTTATTGTGCGTTTTGTTTTGCGCTTTTTCTTTTAGGATTTTGTTTATTTTAATATTGTACCCTTAATGTGGATGTTTGAGTTTGAAATCATGCTGTCCAAATCAGTACCCACTGTTCTACATATTGTAAAACATTCCTAATTACACAAGAACAGCAAATAAAACTTTAATGAATGGGTGTAGAAAGAGTTCTTGGGTTGATTGAGGGAAATGGAGTTTAATCACCTCTTATTAAGATTTTGACATTCAATTACTTTAGGATAACCATCTAGTCTCTAGGTTTCTGCTGACATGACTTCAGTGCCATAACTGGGGAGGGGGAACTATAACATAATTGCGATCTACACAAATGAGAGGCACATCCATGAGTCTCAGTTTTTCCAATATTTATTTTACCTGCTTTATTTTCATCACAATTCTGATCTTTAGTTATTATTTTACATTTACCTTTCTAGTTCAAAACATCAACATTTTAAGTCCTGAATCTTTGCTCAGTTTGTATTCCCCATAATTTGTTTTTGTTACATATGCAAAACATTTAAGATGGAAAGTGATAGAATATCAGGTAATAATTATTTTTAATTGTATTAATTATGCAGCCTTTTTATTGATTATCTACAGTACAATAAATTATTACTATTTAAGTTAGTTCTGCTGCCACTTACTGACATTTACTGGTATTTTCTCCATAGACATTCACTAAAATGTGAGGTAGCCCTGGGGTGAGCTAAATGGGGTGACAGTGAGGCAAGTTCAAATGTAAGATCCTAACTTGGTGCACAGCATTGTTTTTATGTCTCGTATTTTTGTTATTTTTAAGTAGCCAGTTATTTCTATGGTTGCCACTCTGCTATTGACCCAGCACTTCTTGTTAGTGCACTTTTACCCTTCTATCTGTATATGTAAGTGTGCTTTCCATTTAGATAGTAAGCTCTATGGGGCATCTATGGGGCATCCTCATGTGGAAATCACTGCCTGGCAATTAGAGTGATGTATCTTAATGATTTTGCTTGTAATTTACTTCTCTTGTACTATGTTAAGCACTTTCCCATGTCTGTATTATAATTGTATTGAATGTATTATAAATAAAAATATGCACACATACATTTATACACGTACACTATCAGATGATTATTTGGTTAATTCATTTAAAATTTGCCACACTCCTTCTGCAACCTTTGGCTTGTTTCTTACCAACATCCTACTTTATTTTAAGATCAAATCTTTGTGGAGATCTACTACTTGTTTCAGAATTCTTTGTTGTTCTTAATGTACATAGGTATAAAGCTTTGCTCTCATGTTAATAATAATATACTTATACTCGTGTATAAGTCGAGGTCAGTTTTTGGGCCAAAAATTATTTAATTTGCTATGACCCGTGGATAAGTCGAGAGTAAAACTCTGTGTGTCTAATGTGCAGCTCCTTTGTTATGCTGGGTGTTCACTTCCATACATAAATAAGAAAGAACAAATTAATCCAGCATGACAATCAATGTAAATAAATATATAATGGATCTATAAATGATAAAGTATGTAAATGAGTAAATAGAAAAATTGATTAATAAATATATGACTTAATATTAATTTATGGTAATAAGTCCAGTCAGTGTCAAGAGCAGTCACAGTCCCAAGAGCAGCGTGTTAAAAGGCTCAGCCGCTGCAGTAATTAAAGTCTAGATGCTGGTAAGCCAAGGGTATGAGGATCGCGTTGTCAGCATCAATATGCAGCCTGATCGCTCACAAGCAGGGACAGAGCCAGGAGCAGGAAGAATGAACGCCGGACAGTTACAGGCTTCATCATGCGTCTACAAGGGGAACAAGCATGTACCTTACTCGGTAAACCGAACTCGTTTCACCAACAGGCAGAGGGAGAGCCAGGGACCGGGGAGCACAATTGCTGGGAACACTAAGCGCCGGAAGTACCTGCAAGCTTGCCTTCATATTACTGGAACGCATTCAGCTTGTTGTATCATGTGACTGCATCACATGATATGCGCGTCACCAATAGGAGGGATCAAGCTCCGATGTTGCGCCCCCAGTTATAAGGTATGTACAGATGCCGGACTCATGTATAAGTCGACTATATCATTTTAGATGTTTTTTTTACTAAAATTTCTCGACTTATACATGA
This sequence comes from Pipa parva, assembly GCA_019650415.1. Taxonomy (NCBI): domain Eukaryota; kingdom Metazoa; phylum Chordata; class Amphibia; order Anura; family Pipidae; genus Pipa; species Pipa parva. The sequence continues at coordinate 9,011 of WMED01016920.1, read as the reverse complement.
GTATATATATATATATATATATATAATTATCATTGTCCTGTCACTCTCATAGTATTATATTATGGATGATTATTTTTTTTTATCTCTAAAAGTAGAAGATTTCATTCATGCTGAACAGATTCAGTAACTAGATATGGTAACTTTATTCAATCCCAAACTTTTAGTGATCTTCGGTCATGCTTAAAAGGCAACTAACACCATAAAGAGAAATGTGACACTGTATTGACATGGAAGTTATGCCTATGCATTGCTTCTATCATCTTGTAAAATGAAATTCTGATATTTTATTGCCTTATGTTGCACTTCTCATTACTAGTTGAAGCCAATATTTCTAAATTGTGCTTTCAGGGGATCATCATGAATATTTTGAGTATCATGAGTATTATCTAAATTTCCATGGAATACAGTAGTCAGATTAAAGCTATGACTATGAGGAAAAACAAATACAATGCCAAGCAAATAAAAATGTAATTTCAAGGATAACATTTTTTACAGAATAGCTGCCATTCCATGCCAAATGGAATTTTTTTCTACAGGCTTTTAACTCATTCTTACAGACGTTAATACATAGTAGCATTATCCAGGACCTTGCTGACAATAAGTATGGTCATTGAAGTAAGTCTGAAGTATCTCTCCTCTGCTGCAGTCCTTTACAATTTCAAGACATTGCATATTTGCTCCTCAACCTTGTAGGTTTCTTTGCTCCTTAACATTGCAGGTTTACATTATTGAGAATAGACTTGCCATTGTATTTGCAAACTCCTATATGTTGTGAATTGTTGTTTGGGAGAGATCTTGCTAATCAAAATGACCAACTAACAACGTCAAACAGTGTTAGCAGTGAAGTGAGCACCCTCTAACGCGTTTCTCGCTGGAGCTATTAATCATAGAGCACTCCAGCGCGAAAAGCGTTAGAGGGTGCTCACTTAATTGTTTTTACTGGACACTTGGATTTTAATTACCTTATCAATAAAAATTGGATGTTTTTATGATTTTTGGAGTGCCGGAGCGACTTCCTTTGTCTTGAACAACGTCAAACAGCTGAAAATAAATTTCCTTACATAACCCACAGTATAACTGCTACTTTCTAACAACAAAGTAATGCAGGCATATTTTATTTGATTTTACCTATTACATCCAGCATGCTTGTTTATTATAACGGGAATAAATGATGTCTTGTATAACTTAAATATGTAACAGTATTAGACAGAACTAACAGAATACTGTCATCAGATAATGTTATTTTAAAATCCTATTTTATTACATGGAGATTCAGGACTCTCCAGGTAGCAATGCTGTAAATATAATCAATTGAAACTTAAACCTTCCCAGTAAAGGGTTTTTTTTGTAAATCTTGCAAGTGCATTTAGTGTCTGTTGCTCTGAATTTTCAGGGATATTCATAAAAGCTGAAAAGTTTTCTTCACTATTTAGCACAATTGAAATAGTAGAAATTTGATTACATTGCAGCTTTTGTCTATTTATAAAGCTGTTTAGTCAAACTTTTTTTTTTTTTTGCTTAAGGTTGTTCACCTGCTTTAGGGTGGTGGTGGTAACCCATTATTTCCTATGGAATTGGTCCTTTCAATTTTTCTTGAAAGGGAAATTTTTTTTTTCCCTTTAAAAATTTATTTTTCAAGATAAATTTTTTCCACACTAGAAAAAAAAAATCTCGCTTTTAAAAATAATATTTATATCTCTCTGTAATAGAAGGTGACCCTAATAGAAAAACACTGCAAAGCGTTCTCCTGTCAACTGACTGAAATTGAACAAATTTTTTTGAGGAAAAAATATATAAATCAGCAGAATTGAAAAAAAAAAATACAGGGAAACAGTAATTAACAGAAGAATGGCAAAACCAATGGAAAAAGATCTAAATGTACTTCATAAATATCTCTTATGACTATATTTAGAATCCGATGATGCTGTGTTTCTTCCAGCAAGTATACAGTATGTAGTAAGCACACTGAAAACCAGGAAACACATTCCCTACACAAGCACAATAATTGACTGCAATTTTTTGAAATCTTTGTAAAACACTTTTCCACACAACGTTCCACATTAGTTTTCAGCATAAATGAAACTCTTGTGTTATATACTAACAGTAGTTTTAACTATTAGAACTATTAAGGCCAGTGGTTTGCTGACATATATTAATAGGGTTTTTATAAAACCTTACAGATTATTTTGATATAATTTGTTTATTTATTAAATACAGTTTTCATCACCAGCTGCTTTTTCCTTGTCTTCCATCTTTTACGTCACTTCTTTAACCATATTGTTTTGCCATTTTTGTAATGAAGAGTTGAAATCATATTTTTAAGTGTTATTTATCTGAAAGCAATTGATCACTCCATATATGGTTAAACAAATAATCATCAAAAAATATGGTGAAATGGTCCAAAAGGGAAATTGTCATTATAAAAAAAATTCCTTTATTTCTTTGATTCTTTTTCCCACAATCAATTTTCCTAGATGAAAATGAAAATAAAAGAAGCAAATTGATAAAAAAAGCAAAAACAAATCTCATTACAATGTCCCCTTGATATATGTTTTATATTCCCAAGATACTTTTAATAATACAGTTGTTAATTTATGATATTTTGCAGTGTGATATTAATTAGTACTATATTTTATATACATCACAATCAACAATAAATAATCATTACCATTTCTACCAATGACCCATTTCTGTTAAAACTAGAATGAAATAAAAAAAAAATCATATAACATGAAAATTCCCTATACCTTCCATCCAACTGAAAGGTTGGTTAAGAATGATCTATTCCTGCTGCTGAAAATATAGGTTAGAAATGATTCTACTCTTAACTTGCAGTGAACTTGGAGACAAGAATTATAAATGACATAACTTCAAACCTGAGAGCAGTTGGGATTAGGTTGTTATGATTTAATCATAGAAACATTGTATTTCAAACCCAACAACACAATGAGGCATAACCTTACATGTCCCAAAGACCCAGCTACCAAGCAAAAGCCTAGGGGCACATTTACTAACAGGTCTTTTGACTAGTAAATGCAGGAAATTATATCGCTGTTCAAGAACCATTTTATCTCCCAAAAGATTTCTCCACCCTCAGGCTGGCGTAAATCCATTATTCCCTATGGAGATGGTTCTGTCCTTTATCCTAAGTCCAAAATATTTCCCCATTGAAAAGGGACATCAATATCGATCTGTAATGGAAGTAACCCAAATAGAAAATCACTGCAAATTGTGCCCCTGTTAACAATTTATTTCGATGGAGAAATATTTTTTATTGATCCTTTGTAAATCAGGAGAATTGAAAAGTACAGGGAAATAAAAACTGACAGCGATATGGGGTGAAATCAATCTATATGGTCAAATAGGTATGTACGCCCAGCAGTGGAGGCAAAACAAAACAGTTTGGTACTCTAAATATCATACTAGATAGACACAATTAAGAATATTTGGAAGTACAGATTGAATATATAATAACTATAAATACATCCGAGTCATTTTTATTGTTTTGTGTTACTTTCCTTTTAATAAATTTTCCTGTGTTTTAACAACAATTTACATCTTCATTCATTCATGAAAGTTCAGCTATTTACAGACTAGATTGTTCTTAGTGGAGTTGCTGGGCTTATAATGTTTCAGACTTCAATCTAGATAGCTGTCACAGTTCTATCCCCACAATTCAGACAATATACGCCTGACTTAAGTTTCATGGAATCATCATGCTTGAAGAGCATTAATTGCCCATAAGGGTATAAATGCTTGAGTTTTCCTACCACTCAGCTGAACTATGGAGGCCAATTGGATGACTGTTTTTTTAGAAAACTTTTCTGTGCAATAGAAAGGTATTTTAAACTTATTCATTTTATTGTTAACATTGTTTAGAATTCTAATAAGGTGTTATTCACTAAAGTCCGATTTGTGGTGTATAAGTGTGCATTTGCCAGCTAAAGACAGTCTATTGTCTGTTGCAGTCGCGTCTTTATAATGAGAATATTGTCGCAGTTGCGACTTTACTATGGAAATTGTCGCAGTCGTAACTTTAAAAAAATTGTCACTGTCGCGACTTTACAATGGAGAAATTGTTGCGGTCGCAGATTTTCTATTGGAATCTGCTGTTTGAGAATTCAACAGTCGAATTCGCACCTTAGTGAATAACGCCTTACAGCTTATAAAGGTCTTAGTACAGTACAAAAATTCTAAAGTTTAATAAAAACATATCCATTGTATTTTCAAACTGTTACTTCAACAACAACACCTCTTGCATGACAGTATACAGTACAGCACTAGGAATGTGTACAAGAAAACTGTATTATCATTATGCAAGATATAAATTGGGACATATTACTATACATTCAAAGGCAATTGTATGTGTCTAGCAGCAATGACTAGTGGCCTGAATGAACTGAAAAATATCACCAATTTTGTAACATATGTAATTTATGATCTCCATCAGCTTATCCTATTTACAGCTATTTTTCCTAAATATGTCAGCAATCTCCTAACAATCCTCAGTATCTAGATCACTGTGTCCTTGAAATGAATATACATATCTACAATTGGATTCTAATTTAGGTGATAGCAGCATCTCCAATTAGGAACGGCATATGTAATGAAGTTATATGCTTGTCAACTGCCAGGAATTTGTGGACATATATATTTTTATATTCCATGGAGGACAGTTATAGGTAAGTGATACCTATATATGTAGATTGCTATTGTAATATTATTTTTGCATCAATTTTCAAGCAGTTTAGTATTTCTGTTTTCATATTTAAATCCATGGAGATGAGCGGAGCGTTTCAGCTTTTGCATGAAAATGTTAACATTTCATTTTTTTTTGTTTACAATAAAACCGGTTTTGTATAAAACTGTAAGCAATGTGGATTTTTGTTTCTTTTTACAATACACTAATGTAAAATTGTGTGAATTTTCCTACATACGGGTTTTGGCAAACTTTTAGAATTTTACCTGACAATACTGCTTTTTGATACCTTTTTCCTATGTTAAATAGTACATATACCAATCTAGAAATTGACTTTTTTCTATTATTTCTTTTATTTAGCTTTTGAATATTTTGGAGCTGAATTACTGTATAAGCTTTCTAGCTTCTGGACACACATAACAATTCTGAATAAAAGGTAGAAAAATGCATGAAAAGTGGAATATACTTTATTTAGGTGCAATAAAATGAAGAGCACAGAAGCGGTATATAAAACTACTACTGTAAATGTATGTAAAGAGAAACATTTCACGAAAGAATGTGTCATTTTTATGAAAGTTGTTTGCAAACATCACCTTTATTACGCTGTCCTCATTCTAAATACTATTTTCTAATTTAATAATCAGTAACATAGTATAGACCAGAAAAAACAAACAAACAAACAAACACAAAAGTGAATGTATATGCAGCGCTGCTAAAAACTCAAAAATAGGTGGCTAAAGTGATAAAGTCCAATGTGTACATATGAGTGCTGCTTCCTCGCTTGGGAGTCTGCTTCTTTACTCCTCTGTTGATCAGGATTTTCGGAAAGGACCTAAGGGTGAGGAAGCGCACAAGAAATGCACTCCATAGTGCTTTAACTGATAAAAATATGTCTGTCAAGAAAAGGCAAAAAAAGACCCTTCCACATTTGACGTCACTAAGACACACAATTTAAACGCCAGTAATCAGAGGACCTAGATTCAACTCCTGATGAAGCGATCACAGCGAAACGCGTAGAGTTGCTTGTATGTATGCCTTCCATTTGTTTATTTATTTAAGTGTATAAGTACTATATATTGCACTTTTGTGGACTTTTAATTTCCATCAAACCCATTGTTTTTCGAGGCTTTGATTTTATCCCTGTTTAAATAAAAGAACAATTTCATGCCATATTGGGCTTCTTCTGTTTCTTATATGGGATACCTGTAAGAGGAGCCCTGGGATTTGTGTTACCGAAGAACAAAGAGGGGAGAAGGTCTTTCCCATTTGATTTCTGCTGTGTGCATGCCTATTTGAATTTATGTTTCTGGTGAGCGCATATATTTGAACATTTGGGCATTTGTGTGCAGTATTTTACACTTTGGTGGATTCTTTTACTGTTTTATCACTACTTCACATTGTTTTTTGAGTACTATCTGGTACGTTTGGGTCTTTTCTCGACAGATATATTTTTATCAGTTAAAGCACTATGGAGTGCGTTTCTTGTGCGCTTCCTCACCCTTAGGTCCTTTCCGAAAATAGTATAGACCAGGGATGGCAAATCTATGGCACACAGAGCCGTCACAAACCCTGCCTTCAGTACAGGCCACAGACCCAATCTGACAGTGTTCAGGCTGGATCCGTGGCCTGCACTGAAGAAGCGCACACTAGCAGGGGAGTTCTCCTCCCCAGACGTGTTGTGCGCTCCTCCCCCGGCACTGGAGTGATGGCATCACTCACCAGCGCCAGCACTTTGGGGGACACTCTCGTGGGTGACGTCACCTTTTATGAAACTCAGTGCTAAAAAGGTTTGCCACCTCTGGTATAGCCTGAACATAAGTTGGAATCTTCTTATTAATCAGATTGGCCTGGGATTGGAGAGTTTACCACAAAGAACCTGAGGAAATCTTGGCTTAACCCACACAAATTGTCATATCAAAGGCAGTCTACACACATTCAATCACTTTAAAGCTAAATCTTCCAACTAGAGCATAAGTGAAGAGATTTAATGCCAATATACAGAGTATATTAGCCTTCAATGTAGTAGAGATAGTCTTCTACTATTTGTGAAGATGTATTCATCCAATTCAGGAAATGTCATTTTTTTAATATAATTTTATGTTTTATATCCTTTAAAGGGGATGGAAAGTTTGAATAAAACATTATTTCTATTTGATATTTACACATATTGAAAGCCAATTTAAACATTACAATGTAAAAACAATTTTGGGATCAGTAGTATTTGCCTCTTGTTTAAACAGTCCTGCTTCCCCTCCCCCACTTCTGGTGCAGTACTGATAAGCCCTACCCCCAAGTGACATCACAAACTATACAGAGAAACAGAATTCCTCCTTCCCCTCTCCTATCTGTAAAGCCTGTTTATAGCCCTGAGCATGGGCAGATAAGACCTGTCCGACTGACTGTGTGGTCGGCTGTGGAGAAAGGGGTTAAGAAAAGGAGGGGGCAAGGCTAGCTTCATGCACAGACAAAGCAACTATAAGGGGATATTGAGCTCTTCTGAGTTAAGAGGTGAGTCAGGAGTTTCTTGATTTATTGCTTGACAGTAGGTAAACAGAGCTTTATTTATATACAGTGTTTACTTAACCTTTAACAAAGGAACAAAGAAATATATAGAAAGCGCTGGTGCAAAAAGGTGAAGGGAGTGGAGGGTTTAATTTGATTGGCTTCTCAGACAGGCAATGGATACTCTCTTAGAGTGCTGCTGAAATATGGCAAGAAAATATTTGTCTTTATATACTGTAGTATCTCCTGTCGCTGTTCATCTGGCATTTCATTAAAGTGTTTCTCACTTGTTAAGATTTGTATTACCTGTACAATATTTCAAATATTGTTATTAACTTGCTTCCTTTGCCTGCTGTTTGCAGAAAAAGCACTGTCTGATCAAAATAAAGTATAACCTAGAGAGTGATTACATTTGAAATATAAGTTAATTAATCAACTTCTTTATTAAAGTCTAGCTGTGACATTGTATTACAGGGAAACCTGTAACAAGAACATTTGGGACCAAAGTAATTATTCAATGCACATGAGTAATCCTTCTTTTGGACCTTCAGGTTAAGTGAAATATGTCTTGTGCTTGATTTTTTTTTCTATCATAATATTGCCAGCGGTAAGGAAACACTTTTTTTTTTCAGAACCATGTTGAGTGTGGGTGTATTTGTATATACGTATATATATATATATATATATATATATATATATATATATATAGCCTAGAGAAGGCGTGCCAAAACATCACTCATATCAAGCACTTCAGGATCGCTTTCCCATTTTGCTTATAATGAACAATGATCACGACATAAAAAATACAATAACCATTTAAAAAATTAATATCAATATACCAACATTCAGGGTGAAGGTTATTAAACTCGAAAAGACCACTCCGGGTCTTTCTGAGTTTACCAAGAGAAATCTTTCATTGTTCTTGCGAGATTTTTTGAAATCTTGATTTTTTTAATTTTTTTTTTTTTTATGCAAAGGTAGCCGCCATACATTATATTAGTAGCATGGCTGCCTTTCCATTGAAAATTTTGAAAAATCGGGATCAAAAAACACAATCTGGAAATCTCGAAAGAAATCTCGTTTTAATAACTTTCGCCCTATTTAATGTTAAAAATGAAATGGAAATGTAACTAAATGACTGTTGATGTATGTTAAAAAAGGTCATTTAATTTACAACTGTAAATATTAGCAAAACTCAGCGTCAATAAAATAAAAATAAGTGGAAAAATAAAATGCTATTTAACATTTTCAGACAAAATATAAAAATGAATCTGTGTGAATGGAGAATATAACTCTGGGTAATATTTCACAGACACTATTATATTTCATGGGAAATAAATGGAAAGTTATTTATATTATTGATTTGACTCTCATCTCATCGATATTTATTTTAGCATCAGATTTATCTGGATTGCAATTTGGAGGAAATCTCTTCTGACTTTTCATGCAAGTTAATTTTGAAAGAAAAAGCGCTGCCAGATTTTCTTTTCAGACAATTCTGACAAGTCACAGATAGTCACAGATCTCTGTTACTTATGAAGTTTTTATGTTTAGTCCGTTTTTGAATTGGTATTTTATCCTGCAGCTGTTCTCCTTTCCCTAGGCTTCTGATATGAGCCAAGGCATGCCTGATGTCTTCAGTGCAGGATATGATGCTGTTGTATGTGGTGATTTTTAGGGAAGTACTTTCTTTGGTTTATACAGTAGAATGAGCCTATTATATGTGGTTTATACAGTGGAATGAGCCTACTATATGTGGTTTATACAGTGGAATGAGCCTATTATATGTGGTTTATACAGTGGAATGAGC
>WMED01016919.1:0-13155 GCA_019650415.1 Pipa parva | reverse complement strand
TAATCTGTTGTTTTCTTGTGGAAAACCTGATGCGGCCCAGCCTCACCCAGACTCTACCCCAGCGGCCCCCGGGTAAATTGAGTTTGAGACCCCTGATCTAAATAGTTATTATATATGGATTGGTTTTACATGGTCAGCACCTGTACAATTATCGGACATGCCAATTCTGAGCCATTATATTTGATGTAATGGTCTGTTACCCCTTTATTCCAGCTTGCTTCATGGCTGGCTTTGAGGGTTCACCAAATCATCCTTTTAAACAAATGCATTTGTACATATGTAATATAACATCTCCCACAGGACTGCATGGAAATAAGAGCAATCTGTGCTGTGACTAGTGATTTTTTTTTTTTTTAATTTAGTTACGGTAATTGTGAAGTACTCATATGTACTCATGGACTAGGACCATTTTAATCTTACACCAATTTACTTAGTTTGCTAGTGTGTCTTTTACTTGTGGAAAAGCAAAAAGCAAATGGTGAGCATTTAGGCCCTAATACACCATAGTGCGAAGTGATCCGCGAAGCGTTCGGCTCACTTCGCACATGGTATTATGTGCATGCTGATGTCCGCGCACAGGATATCAGCACGCGCATAACACAATGTGCAAAGTGAGCCGAACGCTTCGCGGCTCACTTCGCACTATGGTGAATTAGGGCCTTAATCTCCAAACAGATTATGCCCAGGGTGAAATCAATGTTAGGACTCCAGTACAAGACAATATTGTTGTTAACGATATTGTTAAGTCACGACAATTTTATAAAGTTAAGATTGCTATAATTTCCCCACAATAAAGTCGCAACTGCGACAATATTCTCATTATAAAGACGCGACTGCGACAATATTCTCATTATAAAGCGACAATATTTTCATTATAAAGACGCGACTGCGACAGTAGCAACCTATTGCGACTGTCTTTATCTGGCGAATTCGCACCTGTACACAACAATTCGGACTTTAGTGAATAACCTTCCATGAATATGTATTATATAACATTCCACTAAATACAATAAAAATGGGTGGGGCTTTAATTGCTCAACAGAAAGAAAAATAGATGGCTGTAATCAGTAAAGTAAATAAACAAACACAAAGATATACTACACTGGAATTACATTTTAAAGATAATGCTTGTGTCATCTGACTTTTATGGACTAATCCACACATCTATACATATTATGTACTAGTTGGTATGTTTTCAAGCCCTGCGCTGACAGACAGTGTATTAATCCTACTTGATTCTTTTAGCAGTGATCAATGAGTTCTAACCATATTCAAACATCTCCCAATAAGGGATTTAAAGGAACACATCGGCCAAAATTGGAAAAAACACATTTGCTAATTACTAACTCTTAGTAAATACGTTTTTTTTTTTTCAATTTTGGTCAAAAAGTTCACTTTCTTACCTGTAAAGAAATGCTGTCCAGCACTTCCATGTTGTAGACTCCATCTTCTTTCTCTGCCAGCGATTCTATGGTGTCCGGTTCAGGCAGTTCCTCTGCAGCCGCTCTCTCAGTGAAGCCCCGCATTGGCATTTTCTAATAGTCACATGGGAGAGAGTGACATGATCTGTGCGTCCTCCCTGGATGACATCACATTCTCCCATGTGACTATTAAGAAATGCCGATGCGGGCTACACTGGGAGAGCAGCTGAAGATGAAAGCGCACCTCAGCACCAGACTGCCTGAATCAGACGCCGTTGAGTTGCCGGTACTGAAAGAAGATGGAGTCTGCAACACTGAGGTGCTGGACAGCACTTCTTTACAGGTAAGAAAATAAACTTTTTGGCCAAAATTGAAAAAAAAAACATATTTATTAAAAGTTAGTAATTAGCATCAAATTAGCAAATGTGTTTTTTTCAATTTTGGCCGCAGTATACCTTTAAAGATATTTCAAGTGAAACAGACTTATTACTTTGTGAGGAAGCAGGTAATGACCCCAGCGTTAGTACAAAATAAAGATAGCAATTTCCATCTGGCAGTTATAAAAATCAAAAGCCCAAAGTCTTCTTTCAGAACAGTACATTCAGTTCATTCGTGGCAGTAAAACAACGCAACCGCACATTGCACAGATGCTTGGCTCTGGGTTTTAGCTGGAACCATAAGGTGACAGGTAATGAGGCCTAATAGCCTTTGCATCTGTGCCCAGCACCAAACGATGGGAAATGGTCCTTTTTAGTTTTCCCTTTTTTGCTAAGGTTGTTCCAGGATAGTGTACCAAGGATAGCTGTAAACAGTTCCAAAACGGGCAGCTAAATATTTGCAGTGCCTGGTTAATTGTGAACTAGTTCAATTACCACAAATCCTTTCAATGTATCTGAAATCATTCCTGGGGAAAAGTCCATGGAAGCTTATGGAAGTTTCTAAATATTTTGGGGGGGGGGGGGAAATTAAGAATTAAAGTATTAAGAATTAAATGAATGAGAAGTCAGAATTTACAGCCACTTAATTGATATGACACCACATTGTTGATATACTGAAGATCAAATGTGGAATGTGGTATAATATATTTTTGTCAAAATCTGATTTTAAGGATGGTTTAGGTCAGTGATGCTTATCCTATGACACACGTCACACAGAGGTGACACATTGAGGCATTTTTTCTGACACACATCATGGCTCCAATCATGCCGCGCTCTCGGTAGGAGAGTTGCCCACCACCAGATTTTTCTCAAAGTGACACGCCACCCAAGTTATGCTCATTTTTTTAAAGAATTTTGACACACAGAGCTCAAAAGGTTGGCCATCACTGGTTTAGGCTGATGTAAGATTATTATTTTTTTATCATTAAAGGGTCACTATAGTGCTGATATAACTGCACACATACATATAAAACTCCTTTATACTAAGCCAATTGCTGACACAAAAAATTGTTTAGGGAAGAAATAATACTTGCCATTTGTTTCCCTTAATTAGTTTTACTGAGATCTGACATTTTCCTCCCCCTGCTCCCCCTCCTCTTTCTGTTCTGCAAGTCAGGCAACATGAGAAGAAAAAGCTGCCTGACTGCTATTGGTTAAGCCAGGGGCGGGCAATTGTCATCGAGCCACGTGAAAGTCCCACAAGGCTAGCATGCTGATGCCTATGGTGGTTGGCCACGTCCCTCATTTTTACATCTTTCCCCGGGCCAGTCTTGGAAATCTGGAGGGCCAAATGCAGCCTGCGGGCCATAGTTTGCCCAGGTCTGGGTTAAGTAGTGTGCTGACCATTTGGCCACATAAATTAAATTGGAATGCAGGAGATTACAGAGGCAAAGCTGACTTGTGCACATGTGCTAAGTAGTTTGTAGGGCAAAAATGTCTGGGGGAAGGAACCTTTTCATGGAAAAGTGGCCAGTACATGTCACACACACATTTCCTGGTGCAGGAGTTTATCAGTGCTGCCTACTCAATCATTCTGCGTTACATGAAACATCTACTGGAGAGAAACACTTCTCACTAAGGTACAGTACTGCATATGTAAAGATATCATTTGACTATAGTTCCCCTTTAACTAGGCAAAACAACATGGTGACAACTACATTGTGTCTTCAAGATATGCTTACATTTTCTATTCATTTCTGTGTAGATACAAAGCAAACTGGAAAATTCACAAAAATACTGTACATGTAAATTACAATACTGGCATTGTAATCAAGATTAGATTAGATTTATTTATTTGTCACTGGATAAGTACAGTATATACGAATCAGTGAAATTACAAATGCGTCATAGAAAGACAATGGCAACTACAGCGGCAGATAGCAATAGACCGTGAATAACAAGTATGGATCAATAAGCGTACAAAGACCACTGTAACAGTGAGTAGCATTTGAACCAGAATGACAATGATAAGATAAGTGATTTAAATAAATAAATATAGAAAATATATTGTACCAGATATTATATCATAAATAGTTATAAATTAGATTAAATGAGTTAAAATAGTGATAAGAAAATATAAATGGAGATGAATGTGTGTTAAGTCCAAGAGTAATGGCAGTAAAAGAGAATGGTATTGGGGGGAAGGGATAATTGGAGAGTAGTGGGCAGTAAGGGAGAGATTGAGCCTGTAGAGGGAATCAGGGAAGAAACTCTTCCTTAGTCTGACTGTGCGAGACTTTAGACATCTGTACCGTCTGCCGGATGAAAGGAGTGAGTAAAGTCCGTGATTTGGGTGCTGTTCATCAGCGATGATGCTTCTAGCTCTGGACAGACAATGACTAACATAAATATATTCAATGGATGGTAGTTGGACACCGATGATACGTTGGGCTAATTTAACCACCCTTTGAAGAGCTTTCCTGTCAGAGGCATTGCAGTTCCCAAACCATGCAATGATACAATAGGATAGAATGCTTTCTATAGAGCATCTATAGAAGTCTACTAAAATCCTTGTACAAACTCGCTCTCTTCTGAGATGCCTGAGAAGATAAAGCCTTTGATGGGCTTTATTTAATGATTTTGAGGAGTTTAGGAACCATGTTAGATTACTGGATAGGTGCACTCCCAGGAATTTAAAGCTGTCAACCCTGTCCACTTCAGTGTTGTTGATCAGGACAGGGGGATGTACAGTATGTATGTTTGGTCTTTTTTCCTGAAATCAATTATCAGTTCCTTGGTTTTTTTTGTATTCAGGGAGAGTATATTAGTGCTGCACCAGGTGACAAGATTGTAAACCTTATCCAAGTATGATGGATGAGGCCGATAACAGTTGTATCATCAGCAAATTTGATGATGCGGTTAGAGTTGTGTAGGGCCAGACAGTCGTATGTGAAGAGTGAGTATAGAAATGGGCTGAGGACACATCCTTGGGGCACAGCAGGACTGAGACAAATCTCAGAGGAGACAAAATTGTTTATTCTGACAGTTTGTCTCCTATCCGTCAGGAAGCCTAATGTCCAGTTCCGCATGTAGAGCAACCAATCAGACACTCGGTTAAATAATTTCATATGCAATAAACTTAACATAGATAATGCATGATTGGTTGCAATAGGTTACAACATCACTGCAATTTTTCATCTTACCTTGTGAAGTCTAAGCCGGTGTGTGTAGACTCAAAATAACTGGAGTTTCTGATTAAAAGAAAAATGTTTGGGGTTTATTGGATTTTTATTGGAGGTGTCCAAAGAGTTTTGATCTGACAGCAACTGTGTGAAGTTATCAGCATAGCCCTGTAGGTTATGATATCTGTTCATTGGGTCCAAAAGTGCACACAGCCTATAGGGGACACAGAAGATTGCAGAATGAGCGCATTTTCCCTGTCATGTTTCATTTTCATTAAGTGCTAGACTGATAACTCTTGTTTTGTGCTTTTTTTTTCAGACCGTTCACAGAGCAAATCTACATGATGAAAGACGAATCAAAGAAAAGAAATTCAACCAAGTTAAAATGAGTTTTCCACAATAGAAAAACAGGCAGGAATAATGGTTAGACTAGCTGCTAAATTCACATCTTGAATTTTACTCTTCTGTGTGTTTAAGGTTTTTTTTTAATAAAATGTAATTGGTTGTGATAAAAGGGACAATTTCACTGTTTTAACGGTGAAAAAAATTATACATGTTAAATGGCAGCTCCAACGCAATCGGCAGTATTTCCTTTCTCTATCTTAAATAATAAATACTGTTTCTAAATATAAATCGGTCATTATCCAGTTTAAAAGTCACCTCCTTCTTTCTCATCTCTGCACCACAACATATAATGGTTCAAAGCCACCATGGCACAGTGCTCCTTACTCACCCTTTGCGCAAGGTTTGGGCTAACCATATGCAGGAGGAATTGACATTTTGAACTGGTTTTACTAAGCTGTTCGTAATCAAGCATTGTGGGTATAATGAGTACTCTAATGTGCTCAGCAGACAAACAGAATAAGGAAGTAAGTTTCAAAGTGAATCCAGCCTAATAGTGTCCCTTTTAAGTAACTACAAATTGTCAACATGAATAGCAAAATTCAGTTTCTTGGAGATGACAGTTGGTTAGAGTTCCCCTTTAATCACAGGATTTTGTCTTTTACATACAGTAGCATTGTCCCATTAGAGGTAATAACCTGTTTGGTTATTATTTTCATTTTAACTAAATATAATTGCTGCAGGAATGGACCTTGCTTATCCAGTATCTAGGTCCTTAGACACTGGCAGTGGTATTATTCAGCTGAGGCCTATGATCCCATAGCAACCAATCAGCTGTTAGCATTTGCTGGTTTAGAGGAGATAGAATAATGAAAGCAAATCCTTGATTGGTTGCTATTGTTAATAGATCTCAGTAAATGGATGGCCAGGTTGATGGAGGATGGTGACATGATGGTGTACTCTATTACTGCCGTGACTGATGTAGAAGTTATGTCTAATTTCTGGAACTCATTACTTTTTATTAAAGTGGAACTATGACGCCCAGATAAGCCCTGGGATTCTTCTCGATTCAGTGAGTATTTTACACCAGGGTTGTCCAACAGCCAGCATTTTGCTGACAGCTACTATTAGAGAGGTGTAGGGAATTGTAATCCAGCTACAGTGGAAGATCGACATTTAGATGAGTCTGCCATAAAATACAGCTGGTATAACTGTATACATCACAATGCAGTAGATTGTTTTCTTCAATGTAAATAGCCAGACCTGTTTCACTCTGTTTGCTGATATACCGATCCTCATGAAGATGTATTAAGATGCCTACAATTTGTACATACTGTTTATATCATCTTGACCCTGATAGGAAACAAACCTTAAAGGACATTTTTTTAAAAATTGTTCTTTGGGGCCTGAAATTACAGCAAGTAATGTTTTTTTTTCTCCTTCCGTGCCACTTGATTGTCTAATTACACATTGAGACATTCCTGTCTAATTAAGCAAATGTTCCCTTATAAGCACACTGTGTAAGGTAATTATACAGCGCAGTCTTTAGCAAGATGAAAAACACAGGGAATGTGTCATTTGTGGCTGCAGATGACCTGCTTAGACACAGCACACAGACTGCTGCCCATTCATTTCTCCCTTCTCTTAATTATAAAATGGAAATTGCAAGGCTAAAGGCTGGGTTCTGTTCCTACAAAGTGTTACACCAACATACACCACTATTCACAACCGCTAACTACAAACATTCAAACAGAAGAGCACGCTTCTGATCATTTCATTCATTTGTTCTTGCCTCCCTGCACCCCTTATCCGATGGTCTTGCAGGGCTTTCATTTAGATAAAAATGATTCATTGTCAAACACAGGATCAGGGATCAGATAAAACAGTCTTGACTGAAAGCCAATTGTCAATTGTTAACTATGTCCGAACATAATAAATTCCTTCAGGTTAAAGAGGAATTAACGTGCCCATTTAATGAGTTATGAAATACTGTGCAAGGTCTTCAACCATCTTCCCTATAAATCTTTGCTCATTTGCCACGGATAGATCTTTGCACATTTTTAAGTTTAGGGGCTTGATATTGATCAATCAAGCAAGCACATTTGTTTCTCAACTCTTATTTGATTCCTTAGGCCAGCGGTCGACAATATGCGGCTTGAAAGCCACCTTGTTGTGGCTCGGAGCGCACCTCCAAAGCCCCGCCCATGACCTCTGACGCCTCTTCTTACTGGCCGTCGGCAGGTCATGAGGTCGGGAGATGTGCGCTCCTCCCCCTTTGCAGCTCACAAAAAAAAAATAGTCGCCACTGGAGACGGGAATGAAATGGCTCCCTCCTCATTTAAGTCTGCCGACCCCTGCCATAGGCTATGTCCAGATGAGTGTCTGGGGTTGCGTTTGCCCTGCAGTGCGTTACTATTTGGTTAAATGCACGGCAACTACATAGAAAGATGATGACCTCCAAGACTTTTCTTATAGTCTTGTCCACTGGGATTATGTACTCCAACCTGTCTTTTGCCATTTTTTAATTTGATCTTTATCTAGTAGGGTGCAAGCTAAGGCGAATTGTGGTCTAGCCGCTTATGTAAATAGACTTTCTAGCTGCTGATAGTAGAATGCCTTAGAATCTGAGGATTTTCCTTTATTTCACCAGTCATGTCCCATCACAGTGGTTATTTTACACTCCATTAACATCTACACATCATTTTGATCCATGTGAGCCACTCACATATTTATACTGTATGTATTCCTTTATATTAGGCACCATAATCTTTCCCTCTTCCTTACTTGTACACCCCGTATCAATACATAAACTGAGTCACTGTCCTATAAATGTCAGCATGTAGGCTTCTTAAGCACTTAATGTTCCCTTCAGATGTTACTTAGCAAACCTGTACCTGTAATTTAGCCCTTGTTACCTGCTGATGAAACGTGCTACCGATTGTGTTTATCACGATGAATTACAAAAAATAAGCTTGTTTTGATTGTCTACCTGGAACTGTTTATTATAAGCAGTGGATGTGACTGCAGGCAGAGGGAAAAGTCGAATCAGGTTTTAAAATTGAAAATAATACAAGGAAATAAAATGGGACTTCGAGATCCACACAAAAGCCAGAAAAAGCGGAGTACTCACGAGTCCTGAATGCTGAAAAGCTTTGGATAGAAGGTGGATTTTTTTTTATACATGTCCTGAAAATGGAGGTTGTATTTCAATTTGTTTCTTTATACTTCTACTCCGTACCAGAAACATTTTCCTGTTTTCTTCCAGTTCTAGGAACGGTCAGTGTTAACTGATGGCCATTGCCAGGAGAGACACTTTCTATCACATGTGATCTTGAATAATGAGCACCGCAGGGCGTTGTCTTGTTATTCTTACATCTGCACCCAGTGGCGGACACAGTCAGCAGAGGTCTCATGTGCATGGTTAGCTTTTGCTGGACCCTATTATGTAGCAGTTAATGGACCCCCCTCCCCCCAGCCACAGTTGCAAAAGCGGTAGTCCCACGCTTGCTTGCACTTTTAAATTAAAAAAAATTAGGGGCTATGAGTGGGACTTAAAGGCACCATTAACACCAACATTTATTTATTTATTTTTTTAAATAAAACTTGTTTGGATTGGCATGACAATTATCTTATTGTACATTAAGAAACGTATCTAAAACTTTAATTTCTGATTTGTATTGTTTGTTGCAGTACCATTGTTAGCAGTGGAATTTATAGATAATACTGATTTCTTTAAAGTAAATCTCCTACTTTATAGTGATGTTTGGTTGAGTTTTTGGAAGCACAGATTAAGTGAGGTGAAAACTCATATGGGACCTCTTGTCTTTCAGCAAGAATTCACTGCACTATAAAATCACCAGTTGCAAAAACAGGCTAAATAGCAACAGTGGAGAGTGGGTGTCTGATTAAGAAGCTGGTTATGTTTGGAGACATAGTTGATAGAGTGGCAAGGTGACGGACCCAGACTCAAATGTCCAAAATATGGACTATTAATTTACCAGTTTGTGAAAACATAATTCATGAATTTTCATTAAGTACACTCTGTTCGTTTTTTGTTTTACCATTCATGTATTTGTTTCAATTAAAAGCCTAGTTTGTGGAAAACATTGATGAGGCATTATTCATTATTTGATCATTTTGGTTTTGAGGTTGTATCTGTTCTAGAAAATGGGGTAAAAAATTATGAAATAGTTAATAGGAATCAACCAAATATCTGTAAGATTCTCAGAATATTAGGTAAGTTAAGGTACCAATCTGCCATCTTGAATACAGCTTAGAAATGTCACATTGAAAGAGGCCACATGGTATGACAGCATTGCTAACAAAGGTGTAAAAAGCCACCGGGTAACTGCTGTAGACTTCAGCTGTCGCCATGCTGAACATGTGTCTTATCACCCGCAGTGGAGCAATAAAACATCTCCAAGCCAGTCTTCATGACAAAAAGGAATGGATGACTAAAGTAAGCAGCAGATGAAGAATCTTCCACCATATTATCGGCCGCATCCCATACCCATACTGTTATCATATGAAGGTGGGTCTAAATACAGCTCCATGCTCTTTACATGGCACCCTACAGACTCAAAATGCTCTCACACCTGCAATTTCCAGAGAGTAAGGTCTCCATCAGTGGCCCACAATGAATATACCCAGAAAAGATGCAATGCAAAATGAGTCCCCAAACTACAAGTATTTTGCTGTCCATTATAAATCTGAATGTCCAGTGTCCTGACCACTATATTGGCCATATTTATAATCATAATGCCATTTGATAATGGGGCCTAGGTCCGAAACATGTAATGCAGCACATTATTAGCTTTATTTGGTAGCACACTACCTTGTTTGCTGGTTTCCCTATCTTTTTGATTTACTTGATTGTATTTGGTGCACGGACAGATGTACCTTGGGGAACTGCTATTGCTTCAAACCAAGGACAGTTTGTTCATCATTCCTGGGGAATATTTGTTGATAAGGGATTTCTTTTGAGCCTTTACCATGAAAACTAAGGCTCTGAGGCTTAGATATCCTGTTGCCAATATTATTTTTTATTCAATGTGTCACTCCTGCCTGGAGGAACTGTGTATAGTTGTACAAAAAGGAATTCACAATTTCACATCCAATTAGTGTGCTGAAGTACTGTGGTGATGTCTTCTCTGGATACTTGGTAGTATCAACTGCATAACATCCACACAAGTTTAGAGGTATAT
The DNA here is from genome assembly GCA_019650415.1 of Pipa parva. Lineage (NCBI taxonomy): Eukaryota > Metazoa > Chordata > Amphibia > Anura > Pipidae > Pipa > Pipa parva. The sequence goes on along the minus strand of WMED01016919.1, from coordinate 2,629 downwards.
AACCATATTTTACTAAACAAAGACTACATTTCGGGGGGCAGAAGCCATGCCCCCGCCCCACAGAACATAGTTTTTGTTTTCTTGATAGTAAAATATGGTTATATACCACTACACTTGTATGTGCATCTTCCTATTCTAACCTTTAGGATATTATGTAACTGTATAGAACACTGATAAGGATAAAGGAAGTAGGCAGAGAAAGGAATTACACACAAATCACAGTTGGGTTGTGGGAGAATGGTAGGGTCAAGGAATTGCTGGAGTTGTTGAACGCTATGCAAACTATTCGCACCTTGGACCTCTATTACTGGCAGAATAATCTGCTCCATAAACCTGTTCTACAGATAATTGATTGGGGCAGTTTTCAGGAACAGCCTGTGAGGGAATCTACTATCTGTAGTGTTTTTTTACAGTATGTTTCCTTCCTAGAAGCAATGTCACAATACTGATTTCCCAGTTGTTATTTATTAGCACCTATCCGCAGGTTTCCCTGATGTTCCACTAGATATAGTTATGAGATTAGAACGTCCTTTTGTTCATTTTAAATGTTCAGCACAGGACAACAGAGCATGCAGTCCAATTTGATGTTCTTTGTCATAATCTATGCAAAGCAGTTTTCTGGCAGTTGAGAATACTTCTCTTACTTGACCTATGCTAAGAGGCACGAAATCTGTGCCTGCTATTTGTCGCACACAATGTCTTCGTGTGCTCCTGATAACATCAGGCCGGTGAAATCACTGTTTCCTTGAGCTATTCTTGTCTGGATACGCAGTACATACTTCAGAATGACTGGTTTTCTATAGTTATTGGTCACTAATAAGAGGTTATGGAATGCTTGTCTATAGGTTTTCAGTTTAGGGTTAGGAATTGCATTACCTGTCCTAAATTCCTGATATTTGGTTTTTGGTTGAGTAACATGAGTAAAGGGATACTGTTTACATTGCAAGCTCTGAGGGCTAGCTTCCAACATCCTCTTGTTTCAGGGGGTTATTAAAGTCCGAATTGTTGCATAAAGGTGTGAATTCACCAGCTAAAGTCAGTCTTGTCTTTATAAAGATGGAAATATTGTCGCGACTTCAAAATGGGAGAATTATCACAGTTGCGGAATTGCTATGGGAATCCGCTGTTTGAGAATTTGACAGTCGAATTCGGACTTTAGAGAATAACCCCCTGAGTCACTGCCTGCCATTTAAAGTGATGTATATACTGTACACATGATTTTATTCTTGTAATGTTCACCAGTTTTATACTATTGATCACTTCTCCCACATCTGTACTATAAATACATTGTTAATTTGTTCAGTGCTGTATAACCTAGTGGGGCTGCATAGATAAAAATAGACGTGTATAGTCTGTGTGCACATAAAACTGATGCATTTTCAAATTTGACTGCTCAGGTGCACTTTCAATACATTACCCAAATATTAAGTGCTGATCACTGTTATTATGTGTATGCGGTCATCTGCCTACTGTGCCCTATTTTCCCCAAATAATACTCTGATCTTTCTTTAGTCTTCTTCATGGATATCTGGATGGGCTATGGTGCATTGTAACTGGCAGCTGGGCAAAGTGTTAAGCAGTGCAACTGATGGACAGGTAGTGTGATGAGCAACTGATGGGTAACTGCATAGGCTAATGAGATTAATGGCCAATTCAGTCATGCAATGTAACAGATGGACAGTCAGGTGCACTAGTGTTCACTGCAACAAACAGGCAACAGGATGGATAGTAAGCAAAGTTCAGTCCCACTTTGAATGTATGTATGTTTATAGTTATTACACTGACAGGCAGCAGGATTACTGAACAATGTGCAAACAATATGATGCTACAGCTGGTCTAACACTGACCAGAATTTATGGGGATCCTTGATATCTACTTTGGTCCCCATTTTGTCAAAAACCATCCATGGATCTGACCAATCGGCAGTCAAACAACCAGATCTGTGCTTGTTTGTATGTATTGTGACTTAAAGATTCCTCCATTTTATTTACTGGCGTTAACCTAAAAGTTTGATGCAGAGAAGACTTCTACTTTCTCTTGTATCTTTTTGTTGTTGTTAATTTTAGATGTTTTAAACACCCATTATCTGCCTTAATACCAGTGTGCACAGTTCCATACCACATTGGAAGAGATAGTTTAGTCAAAATCTCAAAGTTAGTGTATTTGCCTTACTAGCATGAATTCTCTTTACTTTCAGGGAGTTATTCTCTAAAGTCTGAATTAGACTATCGAGTTCTTATAATAGAAGTCCCAGAAATTTCAAGCTCCCCCTTTAAGTCCTGAAAGAGGGTCAAATGACCCTTTATCCAAACAGACAACTGATGGCTCCAATTAGCATCGTTTCATTTGCAAATGAGGCCATTGTCTGAGGACAATTGTCTGAGGACTATTGTAAATATGTGTGGAATTGTTTTATTCTTTGTATTTTTTTTATTATTTTCATAACAAAAATAAAAATCATTTAAACAAATAACAGTTGTTCTTTTGTATATTTACATTTTTGTATATTTAGATTTGAGACAATGGGTGCAGAAAAAAAAAAATTGCAGCTACTTGCGCTATTTTTGCAATCTGTCCCATTGGTCATATAGATCACTCCTCTGGGATTTTTTCACACGAAAAATAAATA
>WMED01016918.1:0-13155 GCA_019650415.1 Pipa parva | reverse complement strand
TCAGTGCCCTGCCATCAACCCCCTAATTCGCCACTCTGGTGTGGCGAAGGCAAACATGAGCACTTCACCTAGTCGTATTCGCACCTTCGACACACTCCGCTGCTTTTTAAATTGGCGAAGTACCTGTGCACACACACGCAAAGACCTACGTCACTTCGCGACTAGCGTAGTCGCAATTAGAAACACATCCCATGGGGTGTGAACAAATACATTTTAGCCAATCGGATTGTGTTTTTGTTATTGCTGTTACTGTTCATTGGTCTATGCAGAAGTAGGCGTTTGCGACTGTTCGTCTGTTCTACAAGCGTATTGATGCGATGTGACCCAAATTGTTGCGTACAAGCGTATTGAAGCGAATTCGCAACAATTGTTAGCGATGCGACTCGAATTGTTGCGAAGCCAACAACTCATGCGAATTTGGACTTTGATGAATTAGGCCCTGAGAGCAGTCTTTCCAAGTTTAACTATTTCCTATCCTGTGTCCCCTAGAGGGGACATTCCAAAAATTCCGTTCCAATCCTTGGTCCCCTGGCAGGAGACATCAATATTACAGATGTATTTCAGACGTATTATTTCCTGCTAATTTCTTTGATAAAATTCACTGACATTGCATGAAACGTCTAATTTCACATTTTTCGCCAAAAATATTAGGATTTCAATGGGCGGAACAGGAAATTTTATTGGATACAAAAAGGTTAATACATTTCCCTGTTTGTTCATATTCAGTTCATTGTTATATACTGTATAAGTCAATTTTGATTTCAGTTGTTGGTAACAATTTGCAGTCAATCAGAGCCATTAATTACATGAAGTAAGATGATGTAGCAGGTAAACTGAATAGTTGTATTTATAAAGTAATTAGACTTAAGATCTACTGTGTATTAGACTTGTAAAGATTGTATAAAGGAGCTGCTAATGTGTGCTTTGATAGCCACAGTAGTGATAAAGATCTGCAGGTATAAGTCTGCTAATTAGCTGATCTTGGAATAGAAAGCAACCAATAGTATAGTGAACTACTCATGTGCATATTCACTTATGTATCTAAATTGAAATTAGCTAGGTTAATGGATAACTCTGTACCTGTTTATTGTGTAATTTGTAGCAAAGAAATTAACTATACCAATACACAAACTGGAAAAGGGCAGGTGGGATTAGGAGGGATAAAGGTCTGAGTTAGAGCACCCTGCTCACATGCAGGTGCAAACGATACTGACTCGCTTCACTCGCTGTTTATTCATAGACCCAACCGGGATCATGTTATCACCTCAGGCGCATAGGGATACAAAGTAGCAGTCCCGGTAGCCTTTATACAAGAAGTTAGACTGAAGCATTCTAGCATGTTACAATGTGGTCTGCTGTACAGATAAATTGTGTAAAAGTAATAAGTACCTGGATATTAAATGAAACTTAAGGAACAAGAAATGTTGTTATGGTACAATTTATATTAAGAGTGTGAATTTGGATTAGATTAATGGAGGGAATTTGGTTGGAATTGAATTGAAATCATTAAGCGAACTGGTTTCTGGGATGAGAACAAATTAATATGAGGTTATGAGGGGAATCCATTTTCGATTTTTAAAGTTGATATTAATGAATTGTAATAGTCCAGTTGCATTTGTCTGAAACTATACATTAGGTAATAATGAAATATAATTTTTGTAGTTGGCATGTTTTCACAATTTAATTTATAAATAAAAATTCATTCATGATATAGAGTGACAAATAATTAATTTTGATGGCTTTTCTCCAAATGGTCAGTTATCATGGAATTCGTTTTAAGAAGACAGAGTAATCATTGTTTTCATTATGGCGATTGCGGTCGGATGCGTTGTGTGGCATTGCCAGTCAGATAGAAGTAGTATTCAAAGCCATTCCATCAGCCACCCCCATTGCTCCATTCTGATGTGGCAAAGTCAAATGGGTAAATTCAAAGCAGTACACCAGTCACATTCTCTCCTTTGACACACTCAGCCGCTTTGTCAATTGTAGAAGTACCTTGTGCACACTGGTGATTAAGGACCCAAACCAGTGCCCTGGAAAGTATAGCGCCCTACTTATTGATAAAACAAATATGGTAATACAACTTAAATACAGATGAAATGACAAATTGCAAAAACCTTCAATGGAAAGTACCAACAAGGTTAGTTTAAGTTAGTTACTTGTGTACAAGTCCAGCTTGCAATCCACGTGAGGAAAAAACTGCCGGAATCCTCAAAGTAAACAGGGAGAGAGATTTTCCAAAAGGAAAAAAGGCTGGTTGCACTGGAAAAAATTAAAGAACAGAGGGGTAACCCCCTAGTGCATTATCATTTACTTATGGCACTGCTATGCAGGCTCATTAGTAACACGACAAATAGTGATGGTGGGACACGTTGACAGTGCTTATAACTGAAGAAACGTGTGTGCCCTATTTGTCTACTAATAAAAAGCCATGATGTTGGTGTGGCCAGTGTATGACACAATCTCTGGTGCACTGGTGCAGTGACTTCTGGTGACCCCCCCAAGGGTTTGCACTTACCAGATGAGTGCTTGTTATAAAGCACTTAAGGCTAAATGGCAGCCTCCTCTTAGGGACTCACTTAGTCCAATGATGAAAGGATGCAATACCAATGGTATCAGTAATGAAATCGATTTTATTGCAGAAAATTGGACAGTGTACAACAGGAGCAGTCTTCCTATATGGTCCACTGTTAAAAAGTACCACTTCTCAACGCGTTTCGCCGGTCCAAAGCCCAGCTTCCTCAGGAGAATGTTTGTAATGATATGGTTGGCGTTTTTCTGTCTATTTAAGCGCTTCCTGGTAAATTTGCGCCATTGCGTGTGACGTCATCACGTTCGGCGTGTGACGTCACCGCGTTCTGCATGTACAGTGCTTGCGATCCTCCCCTTCCTCTGGGCGTCCACAGGAAGTCACCGTTGGAACGCATATGCGTTTCAAGGAGTACTTCCTAGTAGGCGTTGCCACAGGCAAGTCTGGGATGAGGTCTGTGTCATGTGGGCGTCCCCCGGGAGGAGTTATTCACTCGCTTCTTTAGTCCATTACTCCCTGGGACGTTGCCACAAGCAATATATGCTGGGAAATAGTATTTTGTATTTTGGCAGTACTTTATGCCGAATTTTAACCTTTACACTGCTGACATCCATTAATGATGCCAATTTTTTATATAGTGGATCTAAAAAAAGTTTCTTTATTCTGTGTACATAAAAACTGAAATAAGAAATGCAGGATTGTGAATATGTAAAAAATGCAGAATAGTAAATATTTAAAAAATTTGCAGAAAGTGAATACATGGAAAACACTTTGTGCACACGCATGCAAAGTGATGCAAAGTGCTCAATAAGATCATGACTATCATAGTCACTCGAATAGGTCACGTATTCATCACTTCACAGACTTTGATCAATAAGAGAACATGGGGAAGTAGCAAATAAATGCTAATTCAGAGATTTACATGACTATTTAGCTTTTAATCAATAAGGTCCCTAGTGTTTTGCATCTGTTTACTAGACATTATGGGTTGTGATCCAACATTGGTTCAAACTTATTAAAACTTCTAACCTCCTGCGGGAATGATTCACATATCTGGTGAATGAGTTGCATTAAAAGGAGGGATTGAGACAAATCTCCATCAGGAATTCTTCTCTGTGACACATGTCCCCTTACTGCACAGGGTGGAGGTTTGGGATCCATATTCACTGGGGACCCCTTTAATTAAAGCAGCCACCGGAGAAAACAAACCAATAATAATGTAATGTATCAAGATGAAGACAAGGAAAATAGTTATGCTGCAAATATGGAAATAATGGTATATCGCCTTTATAATGGAGCTGATGGTTTTATTGTTTTACCTAAAAATAAATCAAGAATGTCTATGTGCGTTATAAGTTTATTTTTAGCATTACAGTTGATGTATAATATAATGGTTTTAGGTAACTTACTACAGTTTAATGATATTTAAATAATTAGTAATGATAATTTAATTATAACAATATAAATTGCCACTTTGTTTTCTCAGAATACATGGCTTTATACTCCTTTCATTCTTAAAGTGCACCTGTCACCTCATAAACTAATAGTAATTTAGGTTGTTACTAATGAAATAAACAGTATATGTAAATATATATGTATTAAATAAAATGTACCTTTATACAGTGTTTCTCTCTGTCATCTTCCCTGTCAGCCTGACTTTTCTTTCGTGAGTCAGATTGGGTGGGGCTAAATGATGATTGACATTATACATCATACTATATATATATTTCATGTTATACGTATATTAAATACAATAAATAATATAATCTAACTATATATAATAATAAATAAATAATATATTAGTAATATATATTATATAGATATATATATATAATATTAAAGTAGAATAATTAATCTTGTTCTTATGAATTAATCTGTTCTCATCATATCAACAATGGTTATATTTAACAAAAATCAGATACAGTGACTTGTTTCTTGTTTCTGCAGAATGAGGAGTATGTCATTTCTAGTGGGGAATGCTGCGGAAAGTGTGTCCAGACTTCATGTCTTGCTACGGTTGATGGAAAACCCATTCTGCTGAAAGTAATGTATAGGGAGAAAGTGACTTTAAACCTATTCTGTAAAGTAAACCATCCAGTTGTATCACAGACCATTTAGACTTATTAAATATTTGTCCTTATAAAACGCTTTTTGTTTACATCCTCAGTTCTACACTGCTTGTAGGTTGTCCACTTGACTCCATTCTCCATCGTCTGTATCTACTACTCTCAGATGTTGTTACAAAATAACTTTATTAATCTTTGCCCAATTCTATTTAAATGTCTTGTTTAAAGCAAAATTGACTAAAGTAAAAAATAAATTTTTTGTACATTTTTCACCCAAAAATCCGGCACAATTAATGATTTTGATCTTTTTGCCCTTTTTTTTTTTCTCCATTTGTCATCAAGGGAGGTCTGTCCTCCCTTTATCAAGTCACAAGCAATACTGATATAACAGGACTGAAATGCTAGTATCACACATTCGTGTTTTCAAAGGAATATTAAGATGTGATGTTTTATTTAATTAAATATTATTATGTATATTAGATGTTTATAGCAGATGCCTTTTCCAGAACCTAATATTAAAAGGATACTAAAGGCGAAATTTATTAAGTCAGAAAGATCGCTCTGGGTCTTTGCAACTTTACTGAGTGAAATCTCGTTTTATTCTCACGAGATTTCATTCGAGATAACAAGATCAAGTTTCGCGATCCCGGATTTTCTATATTTTCCATGGAAAGGCGGCCATGCTACTAATGCAAAGCATGGCTACCTTACCATGGGAAAAAAATTGAAAACTCAAGATCGAGAGAACAAAATGAGATTTCTCTCTGTAAAGTCATAAATTTCACCCAAAAAGTATATATATACTATGAATATACAGTATACAGTATATGGACAAACATGTTAAATGTAATTAATGTTTCATTGAATATGAATATATCATTATTGTTATATTGTAGGAAGGAGAAAAGAAACTTGGTAACAACTGTACTTTCTATAATTGTACAAGATCTGAGGAATCCCTTTCCCTAGTCATATTAAAGAGAGCCTGTGCATATTCCAGTGGAGCTGACTGTCAACTTGTAAGTGTTTAAACCCCATAATGAAGGAGATATTTAAACACAATGAATGTGGTTAGGCTTGGTTAGGTAGCATAGCAGAAACAAACTTTTTTTTTGGATTCTGAAGCTTATGAGGAATGTACCAGTTTCACATTTGAAGACATCGTTATAACAGGAACGGGAAATTATCTTTGATTTTTTTTCTTCAAATTTTATTATTTCATAGTTGGCCCCTAAATGGGCTGCCCTGAGAAATCTCAGGGTCCCAATACCCTGGCAAATGGGACCCATATTTGTATTTCAAACTGCCTAGTTACACTGCTTAAAATCCAGTAGGCCAATCGTTTAATTGGACAGTATTCAGAAGCCTATATATAAGGGTCTGGCCTGTCCCCTCAAGGTTTGTTGAGCTGGTGAGGCCCTCCAACAGCTGTAACCTGGTATCTCTGTTTGCTGCCCTGTGCCAACCTGAACCTTTGCTATTCTGTCAGATCAATTAATGAATATTTTATATTATTGATCCAATTGTTTACCTTCATAATCTTTTAAATACTAATACAACAGCCTAGACTTCTAAGGACAAAATGTACGTCTACAATGTCTAAGCTATAAGACTGCTATGACTTGATAAACAGTTTAAATAAAAAGTTCTGGCCGCATTGTTTATTGCAGGATTTACAAATACTCCCCCACTTCCCAAATCACACACACCTCTGAACTAAAGTCAATTATGGATGGTATTAAAATTCATTCAATAATAGAATTTCAGCTGACCCTTTTTAGGTATCTATGAAATAGCAAACTTAAGCTCTTCAGTATTGCAGGCACCTTGTGAGGAGTGTAGCTAATGGTTTACCATTGGCACAACAATCACATATGAGTTTGTGCTTTGCATTGAATGCTTGCTTCATTACAACCTGGGGTTCTACTGGTAGCTCATTCATAAAGAAAGACAGGACTGATGAGTTAGTAAAAACAAGCCGACAAATTATCCACTCTATAGTAACCTTTTGGAGGAATGCAATACATGGTTGTTGGTTGTTAGGAGAAAATTATTCATAATTGGAAATGATAACAATACTCTAACCTATACCTAGAAAATGAATGTTACTAAAGCTTTGCGCGAGGTTAAGTATGCAATATAACTTACCCCCAGAATTGTTAATGTTTTTTGTGCAAGGAGTTAAAAAATAGAATTGAGTCCAACATGGCGTGCTATTTCAATAGAGCAGATAATATCATTTGCTATTAAGGTTTTTGCATATCCCTGTCTAGATATAACTTACGTTTTCTGTTTGTCTTTGTAAGCTGCCAGATTTTAGAAGTTGGTTAAATAAAGAGTTCACCCTGTATTATCCTGTGCCAACAGGGGGAAGAGTATCAAATGTCTAGTGATCAGTGTTGTGGGCAATGTGTCCAAACAAAATGCGTGATGACTACTGACAGTGGAGAAGAAATTCTCATACCGGTATATTGACCTTATTTCTGTCTTTTTGTCATGTTTTATTCCGTGTGCTTAGGAATGTAAGGTGATTAGTGGAGTGGAGACTATGAACTTATGTAGACAGACACACACAAAGGATATTATCATCCCAAATTATTTAATTTTTTAAAGATAATTATACTACATATTTGAAAATGTAAAAACATCCCTATATTTTTATATCTGGGGACAAACTCATACTCCCAACCTGCCAGATGGAGACAGCAGGAGAGAGCTGTTCCCCCATAGCAGTGATGTCACTGGCATCTGCCCACTGTTTTTCAATTGCCCAACCACCTGCCCACTTGCACCCTGCCTACTCCATTTTGAATGGCTGGACTGAGTGATGACCAAGTGACTAGGACTTGGGAAAAGAGACCTGGGACTGTGGGACAGGACCTGAAATATGGGAGTCCAGGACAGTAGGGAGGCATGTAGGCTGGAAAGAGTTTTCATGAAATGTCTATTTAAAAATACAATTTGCTGTCTTTGCTCAGGTAATGTCTTTGCTGCTGTAATGAAGGCAGTGGGGGTAATATTTTTCTTAGCCTGTCTCATAGCAAATATAGTAGAAAAAATGCATACCTTACTCCTTCAGCATTAAATCTAATTAGATCTCTTCTGGTGTAATTGTTATTTGACATACACATAGTTTAGAGTGTGATGGACATATTTATGGACCTTATGGACCTTATTCATCCTTATATTTACCCAATATCTATATATTCTTTTAACATGGACTTTTAGACTCAGAATGAACTATACCTTTAAGACCTAACCTTATTTCTAAAATATTACTCAAGCAATATAACCTTGGCATTTAAGCAAGTGCTTTTCATCTGCATAGAGATAGATAGTAAACAGTTAGCCTTGCAATTTCTAAGAAAGTGGCTTTCTTTTGAGACAGTATTTTGCTCGTGTCTGGAAGCTGTTTTGTAGCTTTCAGGGTCTCAAAACCACTGACTTCAGCATATCTGCTTAGCCAATCAGCATCTAGTTTGTTTCTGTGTGATTGGATACTTTTGAGTTAAACAAAATGTGTTATAAATCATGGTAACGACCCATTAAAGGGCAGAAAGGTTTTTTTACAAGGATAACAGACTACCCGTGTGTGTTTTTGCTGTAAGGTCTCTCTACGGACGTCCGTAAATAATCGACGCTAGTAATTTGGAGCCCAATATGAAAGATGTAAGTCGTATTTCCATGACAAGAGCACAACCAAAATGTATTTTTCTAGTGATAATATTACTTTAAGGACAACATTTACTTTCAATTGAGGAATAATTCCAGACCATAATCTTATGGAAAAAAGACAAACAAATTTAGAGCATCGCTGGCATAATGCATTTTCTACATTATTTAGTGCATTGATTCTATAGTTTTCCCTTTAATCAATACAATACCTTGAACCAGAGTAGGCACTGTACTAAAATAAATATACAATAACAATGCTTCAAAACAAACGTTTAGTAGAAATTAATAGTTGGCACTGTTTCTTTAAGTAAAATGACTGCTGGGTAGGTCTGTTGACTCTGCAAAATCCAGTAACTCTATAATTATCATTAGTTATCCTGAACTGTGGAGTTATACCACTGTCTAGATTAGGGGTGGGCAATTATTTTTCTCATGGGGCCATGTGAAAGATTTGGGTGGTTTTAGAGGGCCAGAGTGGTATGCTTAGCTTACGGTGCCAATGGCGGTTGGCCACATCCCCCTGTTTTAGCATGGTCGGGCGGGCCAGTTGGAGATGGTTAGATTGCTAGATGTGGCCCGTGGGCCGTACAATGCCCAGGTCTGGTCTAGATAAACAGTCTCTAAAATAGCGCTAGTTGCGCATGTTGATATTTTTGGTTAAATCTCTTTTTACATACAAGAGGGTCATTGACTGTATCTTAAATTTAGTAAATGAACTTTGGTGCAGAATTGAAATGACTGCAATTGTTATTTGCCCTTCCTTATTCTTTATTAGGAAAATGAAACCTATTCTCTGAGCAGTGACAACTGTAATACCTATAAATGTTCCAAATCCCAGAACAGACTCATACCTGTTATTGCAAAGAAGACTTGTGAAGTCATGGGTTCTTTTGATTGCACAAATGTAAGTATTTAGAAACTAGTAAAGTGGTCATCATTGCTTGACAACTGCATGGTTTTTTATTGCCGTTTTTCTTATTTCTGTCTCTATTCTTAAATTATTGTGTAGTAGTATATTAATAGTTTTATATTATTTAATAATTATTATCTTCTTTTTTAAAGGTATTGTTGTCTGTCCTTTTATGTATCATGTAAGAAAGCATTGACCTCTTTCTGCTCCATATTGGGTTTTTTTTTTCTACTTACTAGCGGCTATTTAAGAGGTTTATAACAAACGGTGTCATTCTTTACCAGCGCTAAATCTAGCATGTCAATATTAGCAGTAACAACATTTCAGAAAGTTGGAAAAGCCGTTTGCGCGTTTCTAAATTTAATAACTCGGGACAACGCTTTGAAGTTTCTCCAGGTAAGTATCGCGAGATTTGACTTGTGCGATACTTGCTGTGAGAAGCTCTTTTTATTGGATATATACATGGAAAGGTAGCTATATTGTATGGCTACCTTTCCATGGATATATTTGATTTAAGAAAGTTTGTCACGGTAAGTATCACACGATGCAAATCTCGCGATACTTACTGGGAGAAACTCCAAAGCGTTCTCCCGATTAAAGTCAGAAAAGCCGAAAAGGCTTTTCCGACTTTAATAAATTTCGCCCGAGGTATCAACATACATTACAAACCCTTGCATGTCGCATGTTATTTATTTATCTTCTTACATTTTTTGTATAAAAAAAAACTAAAACAAACCACAAAAAGGCAAAATGAATAAATCCAAAATAGTATTTCAAAAAAATTTTCATAGACAAAATTTTTGCGATAAAACTTGGAGATGCAATTTCATCTAAATTAGGTTTCCACACCATCATGAAAAAGGGTCACGAAATGTTTATTGACTTCATGTTGGTTACATGCATTTCTTCAAGCGCTTCTTGGATCACAAAAGAGGGGGTTATTCTCTAAAGTAAGAATTCGACTGTCCAATTCTCAAACAGCGGATTCCCATAGCAACTGCGACAATTCTCCCATTGTAAAGTTGAGACTGCAACAATATTTCCATAGTAAATTTGAGACTGTGACAATATTCTCATTATAAAGATGCAACTGTCTTTAGCTGGCGAATTCATACCTTTATGCAACAATACGGATTTTAGAGAATAACCATCAGAATCTCTTCTCCCTTTATATGTAACAGTTTGTCTATTTATATTTAGTTGTTGTAGGGGGGAATTCAGCAAGCTCTGAAGTGAAGCGCGTAGTGTTCGCCTCACTTCGGAGCTTGCTGAATTCCCCCCATAGTCTCTGTAAAGTATACGAATAAAACGTTGTGAAGGACACACACTCCCCATTAACTCTTTTGTGATGTCAATAAGTGTCAGTAATTGACTTCCAAAATATTTGTTATTTTTGACAGCTTTACCATGTGCCTAAAATGGACCTAATTATATTTTGGTATCTTCAGCACATTTCTGGCATTGGGTGATATATATTTTTTGGAGGTCCTCTTGTATTCTGTACTAGCACTCAAGAAGTATGTACCAGTGTACAATAAAGCCAGTATTATTCTTGCCCCCACTTCTTAATTAATACTGGTGGTGGAGAGCTTGTATCTAGGTCTGAAGTATATCATCTAATTTATTAAAGGCGTAAATTTTACCGATCGATTGATCGATCAAAATTTAATTTCGATTGATCGCATCGCCGGCTTCGCCTTTAATAAATTTCACCACGGAGTGTGTACTAAATAAAACCTTGAGGGGTTATGGGATTTTTTTCCTTTTTTATCTCTTTTGTGTTGTTTTACCATTTCTTATGTCTTTATTTTTACAGAAATGTCATAATAAATCCTGTAATATTACATTTAATTGTAGGGCACACAGTATGAAATAAATCCGAATGAGTGTTGTGGACAGTGTGTCAAAATGTCATGTGTTGTCACTCTTGACAATGGACAGGCAAATCAACTAATGGTAAGTTATCCATTCATTCTGTTCTTATGGCAAATGTGTAAGCAACTCCCTGTATAGATTTCAACACCAGCCTCCAAATTACCTCTGTAGAAATAGAAAGAGAGAGAGAGAGAAAGAGAGAGAAAGAGAGGGAGTGAGGGAGAGAGGGAGAGAGAGAGAGAGAGAGAGAGAGAGAGGGAGAGAGGGAGAGGGTGTGAGGGGGAGAGGGAGAGATAAGGAGTGAGGGAGAGAGAGAGAGAGAGAGAGAGGGAGGGAGAGGGAGAGAGGGAGTGAGGAAGAGAGAGAAAGAGAGAGAGAGTGTTTATTGTTCTAACACTCAAGCATTCAGCATAGTGCAAACTTACCTCCCGATCCTTCGCATCAGCTCGCCGAGACTGTTACACGCTTGCTGATATCCTACACGTGGACATCAACGAACACTTTAAAGGTATTCCAGGTATTCACAAGCTGATGTGAAGGAGCGGGAGGTAAGTTCGCACTATGCTGAATTACCCCCTCAGTTTGAGTGCTAGTCAGTTTGAGAGCTTTCAAGAGGTCTGTCCTCCCTTCATCAAGTTACAAGCAATACTCTGCCAAATATACAGTATATACTGTATATATATTTATATATAATGTAGCTTAGTTGCAAAACAAAGCAAGTCTTGTTGTAAATAGACCCTTATATATCTTTGTTATGCAAGTTATACATGCATTGCTTTCAAGTTCAAATCATATTATGTACTGCAGTCACTGCAGATGCATTTCCAAAAACAATGCACAGCAGATAATTATGAATCCCATTGTTCTTATTTTTTGAAGGTCAGAATCCTCAGTTATGCTCATGAACCCAAACTACATTTTGTTAGAGGGATAATATAAAGGGAAAAATAGTCAATAGTGGAACACAGAGATAAAAGAAGGGGTTACTATACACAGAATCTGGGGATTATTCTCTAAAGTCCGAATTCGACTGTCGAGTTCTCAAACAGCAGATTCCCATAGCAAATCCGCGACTGCGACAATTTCCCCATTGTAAAGTCACGACTGTGGTAATTTTAAAGTTGCAGCTGTGACAATATTTCAATAGTAAAGTTGCGACTGTGACAATATACTCATGATAAAGACGCGACTGTGACAGTAGCAGTCTATTGAGACTGTCTTTAGCTGGTGAATTCACACCTTTACGTGACAATTTGGATTTTAGAGAATAACACCCAGAGTGTTTTATTAACAATATGGTCTTGCAGTAGGTGGAATGCCATTAAGCAGCTGTATTGTATTCTTGAGAAAGTCTTTTAGAAGTTTATATGAAATCAGCCACATGATGTGCTAGGATTTCTCAGTAAATTGTACTTTTACATGGTTCTGTGGAATCAAGACTGTCCTTTGTTACACAGGGAAAAAAATCTGATGTGTATTATTGAATTGGGCCCTAAGCAGATAAGTTGTTAGGGCCCAACCTTTTCTCTACCTGCACTGCTAAAACAGCAAAAAGTACCTTCTGCATAACCTGGTCCTTCCAATCTGAGATTTTTTGTATAAATGCCTGGGTCAGATGAGTTAAAGGCGATGAAAAGCTTGAATAAAACATTATTTATATTTAACATGTATACATATAGAAAGCCAACCTAAACATTATAATGTTAAAGCAATTTTGAGATCTGTAGTAATTGCCTTTTGTTTAAACAGCCCTGCCCCCCCACCTATTCTCTTTAGACTATTCCTGTATAGTACCGATTAGCCCCGCCTCCAGAGTGCCATCATAGAACTATTCAGAGAGTGAAGAATCCCTTTCCCTTCTCCTTATATAAACCCTTTTCCTACTCCCAAGCACGCACAGATTAAAGCTGTTTGACCGCCTCTGCAAATAAACAACAACAAAAAAAAAAAAAACATGCCCAAAGCAGGTCATGCAATAATAAATAGCTTTGCATTATTCCAGAGTTCTCCCTGTCTATTGTTTGCATGTTTACTTGGGAGGTTTGCAGCACCTTTTGGAGACTCTATCCTTTTTTTCTCCAATCATAATAAGAACCACA
>WMED01016917.1:0-13156 GCA_019650415.1 Pipa parva | reverse complement strand
GTGACTCCCCTCTGTCTAGTCTATAACTCACCTCCTCATAGAACAGCGGTTCTCAACCTTCTGAGAACCGCGACCCCAAGCTGTGATGTCACAGACTGACGTTTCGCCCGAACATCATCATGTGTGCGCATCACGTACGCGTGGTGACGTTTTGGGCCGACGTCACCCCGCAGGAACCCTTATAAGAAGGGTCCTGTGGGCGCTTCCGGGTGCTGCTGCGTTTCTCGACCCCCGTGGGACGGTTGTGCGACCCCCAGGTTGAGACCCTCTGATCTACAGTGCTACTGAGGGATCTCTTAGCAAAGCTTTGCGTTAGTGCACACTGGAGCCAAACTACTGCACAGTGTAAATAATAAGGTGTGACTGACACCCCCATCATTCCCATACACACTACAAAGGCGTGTATAACCACGCCCTACAATGCTGCCCCCTAGTGGCGGAAGGTAAAGCGATGCAGACAAGCCCGGGGCGCAGCACCAGCCGATACAGAGACTCGCACCTCCTGCCTCAGAGATCCCTGGGAGCGCCATAGAGAGGAAACCGGAAACGGGGCACAAACGGCGTTACTAGAGCGGACGGAAGTGGGGCGGGGAAAGCGGAAGTCGCACGGCAGCTGTGGGGAGGGAGAGCTTGTGATTTCAGTTGGCTCAGGCTTGGGTACAGATGGCTGCAGAGGAGGGATACCAGGCTTGTGTCAGAGTAATTGGGTAAGTGTTGGTAAAAGCGGTAATGAACAATGCTGATCTATTTAGTGTTAATATGATTACACGGGTAGAGAGAGAGAGAGAGTGTGTGAGAGTGTATAACACAGCAGAGGGGCGGGTACATACTCTGACCTGGGTGGGTTTGATGCCCTGCCAAGCCTGTCACTCATCTGTGACATCTCAGTGGGTAGCTGATTGGCATCTCAGTGGGTAGCTGATTGGCATCTCAGTGGGTAGCTGATTGGCATCTCAGTGGGTAGCTGATTGGCATCTCAGTGGGTAACTGATTGGCATCTCAGTGGGTAACTGGCATCTCAGTGGGTAGCTGGCATCTCAGTGGGTAACTGATTGGCATCTCAGTGGGTAACTGATTGGCATCTCAGTGGGTAGCTGGCATCTCAGTGGGTAGCTGATTGGCATCATGGTTTTCATTCATTCATCCAGATTTAGTAGCTGTACAGGGAGCAGGTGATGGAGTCCTTTTTATATTGTAAGTGCTGGAGGTTTAATTATGCTTTAATTTGTACATCTGTCCACTTGATTTGTATTGTGTGTGTATATATATATATATACTGTACTGGTAGTCCTCGACTTACGTCGTTGATCCGTTCTTACGCGGCGTCATAATCCGAATTTCGATGTAAGTCGGATCATACATTCATACAGTATGGTTTGACTTACGTCGCAAACCGTGTAAGTCGGAACAAGGCATGGTTGCATGCAGTTCGACTTACGTCACGAAACCGTGTAAGTCAGAACATGGCATTGTATAAAGCGTTGTAACCCCGAAACGACGTAACTCGAGACCGTCGTAACCCGAGGACTAACTGTATATATATATATATATATATATAATATGTATAATAATGTTATGTTTAAATAGTCAAATGTCTTGTATATAGTCCTAGTTTACAAATAGTGAAAAGAACAGTGGGGCAATGTGCTAATTCTGATTAATCGGTTACTCAAAAATCAAATTCAGACATTTTATTTACTGGTCAGCCTGATCTAATTTTTAGGGAGAGTTTCCAATTCATTACATTACACAGATACTAAGGGGGTAATTCACCATAGTACGAAGTGAGGTCCGGATCCTTCGGCTCACTTCACACATTCTGTTATGCACTCGCTGATGTCCTGCACGCGGACATCAGCGAACACTTTAAAGGGATTCCAGTCTCGGTGAGGCGACTCTTTTGGTCTCACTGCGACTGGAATCCCTTAAAAGCGCTCGCTGATGTCCCCGTGCAGGACATCAGCGAGCGCATATCAGTCAGTGCGAAGTGAGGCGAAGGATCCGGAGCTCACTTCGCACATTGCTGAATTACCCCATGAAACTATTTGATCTGGCCCAGCATGCATTTAAACTACCTTCTTTTCTATGTACTTGCAAAAAAATAAATAAAGCTGACCTGTGATTTTTTTTTATGTGTTCTGTCAGATTTAACTGAATTTCCTTTGATTATCACATCTGTATAGTCACAAGAAACAAAAATTATTCAAATCACATAAGTTGCATGCTGCATTTGGACAACAGATGTCGAGCCAAACACGGTTAAATTATTATGTTTCTTTCATTTTTGAAGCATCCTTTCTTGTTTGTTTGAAATTGAAGTCTGATTGGCCAAAACTAGTGCGACATTTGGCCAGCCATCTTTAACCTGCATATTCCAACCAATGAATCTTATCTATAAGCATCTGCAAGAATGAAAATTAAAAAAAATAAATAAATAACGACTAATATAAACGTCCGCTAACAGTTTCATTAATTGGTTCTTTTTTTGCCTGCATGTGAGTGGATGCTACCTGTGTTCTATGGTAGCCCAATATTTTAATTTAGCCCAGGAATAAAGTACTATTTTTGCAATGGAACTAGGTCATTAGGAATGCTGTCCTTTATTGCCCTAGGGACAACTCACATCTGCTCAACCAAATCACCATTTCTTACAACAGAGGGGAGGAGGGAGGTCAATATGGGATTGCATCCATATATCCATCATAGAGGAGAAAGTGCTTCAGAAAGCACTGGTTTAAGATCATTGCTTACTCTTTCCCTGTGTCACTGATTTTTTTTTTTTTTTTTGCACTTTCACAAGAAAGTGGTAATTTGGTGACAAACAAGCTGATTCACCAATGAGTATGCTGTTATACTTCAAAAAGTTTATAGGGTTGGGTTGGTGTTTCTCAAAGCCAAACTGCATTTCAAAATCAGAGGAACTGACTAGATATTCATTTTTTTTTTTTGAATACAAGGAGCATAATAATTTAACCGTGTTTGGCTAGACATCTGTTGTCCAAATGTAGCATGTAACTTATGTGATTTGAATACTTTTTGTTTCTTGTGATTATTCAGATGTGATATCAAAGGAAATTCAGTTAAATCTGACAGAACGCATAAAAATCACAGGGCAGCTTTATTTTTTTTTTTGCAAGTACATAGAAATGAAGGTAGTTTAGATGCAATGCTGGGCCAGATCAAATAGTTTTAGTACCTGTGTAATGTGCTTTCATGTGTGCAGTTGGACCACTTGAGTTACTCAAAACTTGGCAGAGGCCATAAAGTAAATATCCCTTTTAACAAAAGGTGCAGTTTGGACACTAGTTTAAGTTACATTATTAATTTTTGGATTATCATCCATTTTATGTATGTTTATAAACAGATATTGTCATCAAATAATTACGCTGTTAATTTGTATGTATGTATGTATAATTGTATGTATAATTTTATTTATAAAGCGCTGCAGATTTACACAGCACTGTACAATTCAGCAATACAAGTGAAAAGTGCATTAAACAATACAAGTAAAATATAACAAGGGTACATCAAATTAATTGCTAGGTTGTGATTGACACAAGAGGTTGGAGGTCCTTGCCCATGGAGCTTACAATCTAATTATGGATCTTACAATCTAATTTAAAATAATCCATTTTCCCACTGTCTTGGATATACAGCAACAGCTGCAGAGCCACATGTTGATAATCATTGTTTTAAAAGAATTTCCTACCAAATGCAAAATCTCCTTTCAAGTGCACCTGTCACCATAAAACTCTAATACTAATTTAGGTTGTACTAATGAAATAAACATTATGTAAATATAAATGTATTTAAAAAAATGTACTTTTATATAGCGTTTCTCACTGTCATCTTCCCTGTCAGCACTAATTTTCTTTCTGGAGTCAGGTTGAGCGGGGCTGAATGATGATTGACATTGTAGCTCCTCCAATTAGATCCATTAATTTACGATCTAACAGGGATTTGATTGGAGGAGCAACAATGTCAATCATCATTTAACCCTGCCCAACCCGACATGAGAGAGAAAAGTCAGGCTGATGGGGAAGATGACAGAGAGAAACACTGTATAAAGGTACATTTTTTTTAATACATATATATTTACAAAAATGTTTATTTCATTAGTGGAACATAAATTAGTATGCATTTTGAGGTGACAGGTGCACTTTCAGTTTTATGTTTATTACACTATTACTATGTGGATCATTTAATTTCTATTTTAGTTATATTTATAAAGGGATAAAGTCACCAAGTCAATATCCCTCTGTATTATAATCTAGTTACATTTCCTTAGGCAAGATTAGTTAACTGTTATCCAGTGTTAACATAATTATGGATTTGTTTGTAGAAATCCAACCCACAAAACTAAAAGTACATATGTAATTAATATTGTTTACTAATATTAATTACATATGAATTCGTACAGTTTAGCAGAACAACTGCTCATTGCTCCTCCTTCTTTTATCACCCAGGCTGGCAGAGTAGGAGAGCTTCTGGTGACAGTGCCCACTTGAAGGATTCTTAATTGATGTTCTTTCCTACTCATTTTCTACTTAGCCCCTGCACCTAATTACTTTACTGCAAATTTATTTAGTGTCCAGCCTCGTTTTTGCTTTCCTAGCTTTATGCCTCTTGGAGAGAAAGGACAGTCCAATATCATATTCTTATTATTTGAAGCAATCATTGTCCCTTTTACTAGAGACTTGGGAGTCATTTCCAAACCTTAAGACTACTGGTATAATTAGGCAAAGAGTGGAGCCTCTAATGCTGTGAAAAGTGGCTTCTTAGCTACCTTTTATTAACGCAGAACAAGTTTCTGGCAACTCAGCCCTTGTAGTACAATGTAGATTTATAATTTAGCAAATTCTACCCTTTCACAGTTTACAAAGGGCTCAGTTGCCCGAAACATGTTCTTTGTTAATCAAAGGTAGTTAACTCCTTATTTGATTTATGCAAGAAAAGGGGCAGTTTTGCCTTCAGTTGGGATCTGGTAAATGTAAGATAAGACTGGAGTATGTCTACAATGTCACATTCCTTCTCATTCACTCTTGACCTTTCTTAATTCCCGGAGAAATCCTCTGCCATCACATGGCACTATCTTCTTAATTGGTAAAATAACGGCACTTGACCAGAAAAGCCTGTACATAGAATGGCTGGGGGAGCAGGGCTGTAGGGCAGTTTAAACAAGAGGCAAGTATTACTGATCCCAAAATTGTTTTTAGATATTTATGTTTAAGTTGGCTTTAAATATGTATGTATACACGTCAAATATAAATAATGTTTTATTCAAATTTTTCATAAATCAATAAACTTTAAGAGATGAGTACGAAAGCTTTGGTTACTGTCCTAAATGCTACTTGGGCCACCCATGTTTTATGTGCCCTGTGCATTGACAACAGATTGCAAAGGATGCCCATGCAAGTAGAAGTAAATACTGGAATTTCCAAATTAAAGTAACGCCAATAAAAATTGACGAATAAGCCTTTATTCGTGATGTACTTTATGGGTATTCATCAAGTATTGCTAATAATAATCTTGCAGATTTCTAAGTATATTTTTAATTTTGTTTCCATTGTTGGAAGCTCTAATTTTTTTTCTTTTAATTTTTGTCAGTGGCTTCTGGGAAGTAAAACATACCTGATATTTGTCATGTATCGTCTGATCTGACAGCTTTGAAGGCTGTCAGAGGAAGTGGGGCTTCTACTCCTTTGAATTCTGGGAAAATGGAGTCCTATATTACTTTCAATGTTCCCCCAGCATTAGGAAAGATCTCACTAAACTTGAAATTCTACTAGTTACTTATTACAAAGGATTATATTTCTATATATTTCGATCGTGTCACCCATTTAACTCTGAGTACTAATAAAATACTCAGTCTTGCAGGGTATCACAACCCTTTTTTATTGTGCAAAGTAGTGCATTTTTGGTCTCCATTTCCCACAATGCAAAGAGTAGAAGCCCACCTGTCTCTGAAAGCCTGAAAGGCTGACTTTACGTGAAAGAAATCAGTAATGTTTTCTTTTTACCTCCCAAAAGCTGCCGATTACAAAAACATGATTTATAGGTAACTTTCAGAAATCTTTAAAATAGTAAAATAAAAACACAGGTGTCAAAATCACTTAAAAGATCCAACCAGGGAAAATGGAACCATTGGTATCAGTTGGCGAAGGTGAAAAATCTAGTTCCTACTGATTACACCTGTTCATGAATTACTGTCATTGTGCCAGTTCAGTGCCATATTGGCAAGTGGAATATTTTTATATAGTGGTTTGACATTCTGGGTCTAGATTTTCATCATGAACAGTTTCAAATCACAGTAGCTCTGATACTAGGTGCAAGACAAGTACCTGGGCTTTCCCTTTCAATAAAACATTTTGCAAGTGCATATCAGAAGTAGCTGGCTTGACTCTTTTTAATGTGACTTTTTAAAGTTTTAGTATTTTTTAAAAAATGTCTGTTTTTTTTTTTGTTTTTTTTGTTGTTGCCAAGATGCTTCCCTCTTTGAGATACATAATTTGACCCTAAGGGTGATATTTAGAAAGCTCGAGAAAATCGATTTAGACCACTTAGAATTTTTTTCGTTCTAAAAACGGGTGCACAATTGAAAAATATCAATCAATACTTTTCAATCGATTTATTTATTTATTTTCCGATCTTAACATTTAGATCGATTTTTTTTTTTTGGTGGAAAAGTAGCCAGAAGTACTTATGACTAATTTTCTACTGAAAAAAAAAGATCAAAATGTTACGTTTGTGAAAAAAAAATCGATCGCAAAACATCAATCGACATTTTTCGATCGTGCCCCCGTTTCTACAATGAAAAAACTTAAAAAGTTGAAAATCGATCTTCTTGAGTTTTGTAAATTTCACCCTAAGGGGGTTATTCTCTAATGTCTGAATTCGACTGTCGAATTCTCAGACAGCGGATTTCCATAGTAAATCCGCAACTGCGACAATATACCAATTGTAAAATTACAACTGTGACAATTTTAAAGTTGAGGCTCTGACAATATTTCCATAGTAAAGCCATGACTGCAACAATATTTTCATTATAAAGACATGATTGCGACAGTAGCAGTCTATTGCAGACTGTCTTTAGCTGGCAAATTCACACTTTTACGCGACAATTTGGATTTTAGAGAATAACCCCCTCAATGTTTTCCAGTCTGTGACATTAAGCTGCGCTAATTTTCTTTTTTGCTCATTTAGATCGTCAATATTTATTGAGGTGTCAGAATATAGATTCTGAGTTTTAACTATAAATACACGGACCTCTTATTTTGTTTCTGGAGAAAAAACATAACCCCCATAAGATGGTGTTGGTTTTGTATTTTTGTGGGTTGGATGAGAAAAAAGCTGCCTCCAATCTATGTGTTCATGTTTTTTTCAAAGTACCTTGAGTGGTGTCAGTGTAGCGTAAAAAAAAAAAAAAAAAAATTAGCAATTCCCATAAATATTCTGATGCCTTTTCAACATGTATTTAAAAAAAAAAACGGGATTCTTCTTTTTTATGCCAGCTATCATCTGGGCTTTATAACTCCTTGGCAGTGAAATGGTTATAGTTTAAAGAAAATGCAGCACTCTGTGTTTTAATTTAATTGTTCCTCCAGCCCTTAGTGGCGTGACTATACAGAGGATGATTTAATCCAATGACTGTATCAAGTTTGGTTACAGGAGAGAGGACGTATAGGGCTTGGTAGCCTGATGATGATGATTCTGACGTGTGTTTGTTGCTACTGCAGCAGATAGCTAATAGGCCCAAGGATGTCATTGCAAAATATAAGCTTACTAAGGGCTCGCCTTCAACCTGTACTGTGCATTAACTATTTATTGTAGGCTAGAGATGCTGCAGGTTTCATGTATTGTTCTTGGTGCAAATATATATTTAATGACCAGCTGAGCGTTTGCTTTGTAAATGCTGTGATGAAGTGGAGGGCCTCACATACAGTCCTAGAACTATCTGTTACGGTAATATCAATGCATGACTGTTTGAGCCTGTAAATTTTCTGTGTTCTTGTGCATTAGTCACGATGAGAGATAATCTTTTTTAAAAGTGTGAGACTTAGCTCTGATTACAATTATAAACTTACTGGTGTTTTTTTTTTTTATAGACTGTTCAGCAGTACCAGTCCTGTGTTGTGTCAGCTATTTTCCACATTGATTTCTTTTTCTCTGTATAGTAATTAAGATTGAACTTTGGAGCTGTGTACGCATCCCTTTGACTTCGCTTGATATATTAAGTATTTTTATAGACAAGCTTTCAGATTGTACTTTTCCTGTTACAGGGGTGGTAAATAGGGCACATTACGGAGAAAAACGTACAACGGTTGTCAAGATTTTTGTAGCAAGGCGCATGCCATATTTAAAGGAAAATGCTTTAATTTTTACTCTTAATATCATTTTCTATGGTGTATGGCCAAATACTTTCTGTTTTTCTATCTTATATTTATACATATTAAATATTCATATATAATATTGTTTTTTTAATAGTTGAATAAATGTGTTGTATGTTTTATACATGAAATAAATTAAAATTATTTAAAGGTAATTATACAGTGCATATGAAGCATACAAGTGCTTGTACTAATGTTTAACTTTTCCAGGACTCGAACATTAGGCATGTTTCAATCTTTTGCATGTTGTGTAACGATGGGTTTTGTTCTCCAGCAACAATTGGGGACCCAATATTAAAAAAACACTGTTTTCTTATAATATCTCCCTCTTTGATTTTCAAGATTCACCTAAAGCTGAGATACAAGATATATTTATATTTATGCAAGGCAGATACAGCCTGATATGGGGCCATTCTTTGATAGTGGTATTATTAAACTGCAATGAAAACTCACCCCATTATCTTTCAACTTTTTCAGTAGAGAACAGCAGCATCATTTCTTCTACAGATAATTTTGCAGTTTACTACATAAAGGAGAAGTCAAAAGTCCCTTTTTCACAGTTACCACTGAAATGAATGGGGTGAGTTTTCATTGCGGTGTATCTGTGTTTTAACGCTACTGTTCAAATTCTTCCACTAACAGTGCCCTAAGGCACCTGTTTAATAAAGCAGTGCTAGACGACAAAATGCATCAATACATTTACAAAGGCTGGTTCACTGCTTGCATCCCACAATTTTCAGTTAGCAGGTTCCCACAATACATTGAGTCAAATCTTGTTGTAAGTCTATGTAAACAAAGTTATTAGTGGCATCTTTCATTCTGGCTTTTATGAATGACTTTTTCTCTTGTTTTGATAATATCCTGAGACAAGTTTATAGGTGGTATCTTTTCACTTGCATGACAATCTATGTGACAGTTTCACAAAGGGTGATTTTTCTTGCATTGATGTTGCAATTTACCATACGCTACTAATCCTTAATTTATTATACTTTTAAAAATTCTTATATTTTATATTGTGAGTTTTTGCTGAATAGAGAGAGCACCGTACCAGTTTTCTACTGCGCTTGCTTTGTTTGGCGAAACTCCCAGGAACAGGAAGTGAAGTAGATTGCAGCTCCTGTCGAGACAAGAAGACGTGAGCAGATTACAGAGAGCAGGGGCAGCGCTGGAACCTAAAACATTGAACGGTGACAATCTCCCCTTTGTAAATTACCCCTTGACTCGAGTAGCATTTAACGTATTTTTCGGACTATAAGACACACTTTTTGAAATAATAAATACATTGATTAAAGTACAGTGCGTCTTATAGTCCGAATGCACACTTTCCAGAGGTCACCTGGCAGCTGGATCAACTCATTTACATGCTGGGCCCTGCTCTATCAACTCCTGCTTGTTAGCACACTCTGATAATCTCTCTGCAGCTTCCCTTACTCCTCCCCCTCTGCAGTTACCAGGTGACACTTCCTGCCTGCTGACACTTCCTGCCTGCCCTCTCTGCTCTCTGATTAAGCTAGGGACATCTGTAGAAACAGTGAGTGTTGGGGCTGGGAATAAAGGGAGGGTTTTTACATGTTCTTTGCCCCCTATGTTTTCTAGCTCTAGAAATAGTTAGCCTACTTAGCACTTACTTGTGTATGTTTGTGTGAAAGTATGTGTGGGCCCATATGTGTGATAGTGTTTGATGTGTGTGTGTGTGCATGTGTGATAGTTTGTTTGATTGTGTGATAGTGTGTTTGATAGTTTAGGTGTCTGAGTGTGTTTGAATGTGTGAAAGTGTGTATGTGTGTGTATACACAAGTTTAAGTGTGGGTGTTTGTGTACATTTTATTTTCCTGAAATCTTCTCTAAAAAACATGGGGGCATCCTATAGTCCGGTGCATCTTATAGTCTGAAAAATATGGTAGTTCTCATTTAAGCTTTATCAGTTAAATTGTAATCACTCCAGAGTAGGGCCATTCTACATTTCATCATGTCCCATTTCTTTGTATTGTTTTTTATCTTGTTATTGTCCTTGTGTATAATATAGCACTAAACTATATAGATAATGAATCAATTTAATTTATTCTGTTAAAAACCTATCTCTGCGTCTACTCTTAAAATAAAAGACCTATGTTGGGTTTTATGTGTAACACGGCTGGCTGTTTGTCTTTCCTGTGGTTTTTTTTTTTGTTTGTCGATGTTTTGTAGTGTATTTCACGGTTATCGGCCCATTGTCCTGGGTATACAGCACAGTAACAGCTGTAGAGCCACATGCTGACATTCCATGTTTTAAAGGAATGTGCTACAGAATCCCATCATCTCCTTTCCTTTAGGTTTCATTCAGGTTTTGTAAACGGTTAAAAAAAATGGTCCTGCTTTAAATCATAAATAATTGATAAACTTCATTCCATAGAACTAAGATACCATAAGAAAATATGCGCATACATATTTATGCGCATAGAGAACAGTAGCAATGCCTGGCATTTTACTATGATGAATTCGGAGTAGGGTGAAGATTTTTCTTACAAATGATATGGAGATACATAGGTTGACAACAAATGTTTCAGGTAATGGGAACGCCATATAACATTTCTATATTTGTATGGTAAGTGATTAGAAAAAACAGTACATGATTCAATAGTTCCAAACATTTAAAGTGGAGAGTTGCACGTTACTTAGATACGTAGTTGTAGCTCTCATGTCTTGCTGCTGTTGAACAGTTGTTTTGGTTTATGCTTTTTTCTACAATGTCTTGATGGTAGATCTTCAAATCCTGTTTTGATGCTTACTTAGGGGTATACAGATTCTATTTTTTACTGGTGTTGTATACTAGTGCATTTAATGCCACGTTACAGAAACCACTCTGACAATTAAGGGGGTTATTAACTAAAGTGAGAATTCGACTGTCGAATTCTCAAACAGCGGATTCCCATAGCAAATCCGCAACTGCGACAATTTTCCTATTGCGACTTTGACAATATTTCCATAGGAAAGTCACGACTGCTAGAATATTCTCATTATAAACTGCGACAGTAATAGTCTATTGCAACTGTCTTTAGCTGGCGAATTCACACCTTTACACAACAATTTGGACTTTAGCCAATAACCTTCTAAAGGTTTCTGTCTTGTTATATGGGTAAAGTTTGCAGTACCCCATTCAGACACAGGCAATATCTTTGAATACCATTCACTTTTTTGTTTTACCGTTGATTTTTATTTATTTTTTTTAGCTCGTTGTTAAATGTGAATTGTAACTGCTGATTGGCTGCCTTGGTTTACTCTACATCAGCAAAATTTTTTAGTGGGTTGCTTTGTATGGTTACTAGACTTCAGCAAGCTCTGTCTACTTCTAAATCTAATCAACCTTCCGAGCCATAAACCTTTTGTATCTAGTGGACCATTTTATTTGGATGTTAATAAAATTTGTTGTTTCCCTCTTGTTTGTAGAATGTATAGTCAGTAATAACTGTAAGATATTACCGCATATGTGAAAAGAAAGCAGAGTAGAGGACTTTTCTTTCAACCTCACTCCTCTCTCTTAAAGGAGAACTAAAGCTTAAAAAAAAAAGATATGTTAACACCTTACCTTATATTAAGGTGAACCGTTGCAGTCACAGGCAGCTTCATCTGTATTGTAATTTCACTTCACCGAGGCAGACTTCATAGAGCTTCGGCTGACACAGGAGCCAGTACATAGCTCCACCCACTTATCGAATCGGCGGTGCAAAAGGGTTTCAGCGTCATCACGTTCATTGCGGGCCCAATGAGAATGCTAGCCACAATGAGCATGATGATAGGTGAGTCCTTTTCCATACACCGGCAGAGCTTCACGCTGGCTCTTCTGTCAGCCAAAGCGCTGTGAAGTCTGCCTCGGTGAAGTGAAATTACAGTCCAGATGAAGCTGTCACTGCAATGGTTCAACTTAATATAAGGTAAGTTTTTAATATGTCTTGTTTTTTTTTTTTTTTTTTTTTTGTTGTTTAGCTTTAGTTCTTCTTGAAATTGATTTTCTCCAGGAAGATTTAGATAGGATTGTACTGTAATTGTATAGGAGTGAACTGAAACTTAAAAGACCAGTAACACCCAAAAAAATCCTATTTGGATTCGCATAGTAGTTATTCAAAAACAGAACTTGAAAAAATATTATATTTAAATTCCTGAATTGTATTGCAGGTATGTTGTTGAACAGACCTCACCAGACCTTAGGCGTGTTGTTTTCTATGGCGCTTTACATAAAGCATATAGAAAGTGTGCCTTAAAGTCTGATTTTTAAAGCTAAATAGTTAAATATCTTACTTTCTGTACACAATTTAGAAATTTTGAAGCACAGATTGAACATATAATGGTATACTGATTGAACATATAACGGTATACTGATTGAACATATAACGGTATACTGATTGAACATATAACGGTATACTGATTGTACGTATAGTGGTATATTATTTGTACGTATAGTGGTATATTATTTGTACGTATAGTGGTATATTGATTGAACTTATAACGGTATGCTGATTGAACATATAACGGTATGCTGATTTAACATATAACGGGTATACTGATTGAACGTACAGCGGCATGCTGATTGAACGTACAGCGGCATGCTGATTGAACGTACAGCGGCATGCTGATTGAACGTACAGCGGCATGCTGATTGAACGTATAGCGGCACGTATGACTATAAATGCATTGGAGACATTCAAATTTTATTGTTAAAATACTGTCTTTTGTTTAACAGCGGGGCTTATTGGTCCACTTTTTTTGTTTTCAAGGGTCAAGTACTAATATAT
>WMED01016916.1:0-13156 GCA_019650415.1 Pipa parva | reverse complement strand
TTGATGTTCCTACCTCCTTGTCACGAGCAGTGCTTGTAGCTGATGCGCTGCTCATGAACTGCTTGCTCTAACTGCCGGCTAGTGCTGAGAGGTGTGCTTCTCCCTAGCTAGCTGGCAGTCAGAGCTGGCAGTTCATGAGCAACACATCAGCTACAAGCGCTGCTTGTGACACTCCTCCTCGGTCCGGCTGTCTTCCTTCCTCCCAGCAATGATGTCAGTTCCTGTGAGAACCAGGAACTAACATCATTACTGGAGAGGTCGGATAGCAGTGACAGCCGGGCCGAGGAGGAGATAGGTAAGGAGAGGGGACGATACTAAGATAGCGCCCCTCTCTTGCTACCCTTAGGCCCGGCATTTGCCAGTATGCCGTACCGGCACAAGAAAAGCCCTAAACTTTAATCATAGATTTCAACTTTAATTTACATTATAAAATCAAATCTTTATACGCACTATAATAAGGTATTTTCTTGCAGAATTTCTCTGCTCATTACTTTCCCTCTTCTAGAGTGAAATAAACAATATAATGGTTGCCAACATCTTTTAGCTACAACCTTTTCACCTAAATTGCTCTGCAGATGGCCAGGAAACCTCGTCTAAATAGGTTTTTAAAATCTCTGTTTGAACTTGGCATATGTTATCAGTTGGCACAAAATATTCTGGCACCTAATTAGATATGTGAAATATGGAAATACAGCAGCAGTTATATTATTTAGAAGATGATGTACCATTTTGTAATTCATAAGGATATTAGACATCACCAAGGAGTTCCATGATAACCAGAAAGCACTAGGCTGCAGACAAAGGGGGTTACTAGGCTGCAGACAAAGGGGGTTATTCATCAAAGGTACAAATTTGCATCCGTTTGCCACTTCACCAGCTTCGCTTATTCATCAAAGTCCATTGTTTTCTTCAAAATGACAAATATGCACAGCACTGGACTGGGGCTGAGTGGGTCCACTGGAAGGTCCCACCCCCTTGCCGGCCCACGTCATGTGATGTTACGTACAAGGCCAGCTAGGAAGGAGGTCTATACTGTTTGGCCTTGTCAGGGCCCCAATGTCTGCTGGGTGAGCCAGCTTGAGGCCTGGGGCCAGTCTAATATTGAATACATGACTAATTCAACAGTTTACAACAGAACACAAAGTTGTTCACCTCTTTGTGATTGTGACTGCTATTTGGCTATGTATTGGTTGGAGTATAAGTTCTCCAAGGCATAGTGCTCTGGATTTGTTAATTTGACTTTGCCAGATTAAAGTGGCGATTTAGGGGGCTGATAGCAGGGTTCCAGTTTGTCATAAGGTGACTGTACACTCAAAATTCATAGAAAATATAGTGAGATAGTAAGAATATGAACTAGAAAATGTGTCCCATAGAAAAGGATGGAACAAAGCACTTGTAATGTTGGTGACTTCTAATGCAGCAGCAATAGTGATAACCAAAATGTATGAAAGTGGTGACAATTTCCTTTCTTATAATCAGTCCTGCCTATGAATAGTATTATGACATTGATATAAGAAAGATTCTGTCACATTGTCTTCTTTAAACATATTCATGGGAATCTTGGGAAGAAGCTGTTGTTTGCTTGAGCAAATTTGCAGCACTACCTATCAGTTTGTTACTGTTTGATGGACTACTCAGCAGTATGCATCAAAGAGCATTTTCTACTATTTGCTTCATCTCCAAAGGCAAATTTGCATCAGTCTGTGCATAGTAATAAGAAGGGGCACAAATTTACTAAGTCTGTCAAATTTCGACTTTGATAAATAATCCTTAAAAGGTAGAAAAGGGGTACATTTAAGAGCTAGATAGTACTCATTTGTCCTGTTTATTTCCTGTATAATTATGGGCTGCAGTGTTACCATTATAAATTGTATGTTTTTATAATGCCTACATTTCCTACAATGTTGCATAAGGTAATTAATCACAAGGTAGACAGAAACTTTAGTTGCCGTCAGACATGTTGCAGATATGTTCAGCGCGACTACAAACCCCATGATCGCTTGTCAAGTTTTTACTTACTGGAGAGGTATGGTGGCAGTTGGAGAGATGCAGAGACAGTTGAAGCATTAGCAAGTTTCAACATTTTGTTTTCAAACAGGAAATTGAGGTGATTTCAGATTTCATTTATAAGGTTATAATATTCCAGGTTCCATGCAAATTTTAGTTCCAATGTGCATTATAAAGAGATAATCCAGACAGCAATCACAGACAATATACACCAGCTCTTTGCCATAGTTGCCAGTTTACCAGCTAGCAATCACAGACCACACCAACAATTGAACTTCATCTAATTTAATCTCAAATTGCTAAATATGTGTCCTATTTACATGAACGCATAACAGGTGTAAGTTGTTTTACTACATTATCCACTCTACCTAAAATGAAAGGTTCTTCACTGTATAATGCCATACTTAATTTAATGACAAATGCTAAAGCATTCATAATGTTTTCATTTTATTCTAGATATGGGAGAACATGTTGTATTGCTTTTCAGGGCAGTTCAGGATGAACACTATATATTTATCAGTGGTCTGGTTTACAATATCCTTAAGGTAATATTCTCAATATCTTCTTATCATTACAATTGTCTTGTACCCATCGTAGTAAAGCAGTGGTAGTTTGGATGTTTGCTGTATACTTATTACCCATGTTGTAATATTTATAGTGCTTTTCTGTTCCTATGTAGTTATTACGGTCTCACTGTCTGGTTCCCGGACACAATCCGCTACCTTCAAGAGGAAGACTATGCAAGCAGAGTGAAAAGATTTCATGATGAAGATGTAAAAAACTTCACATTTAATTTCACACTGGAAAATCAAATACACACAGATGGAGAATACCATAATGATAAGTAAGTTCATAAACAAAGGTCACCCCAGATACCTACATTGACTTAAATGTAATATAGCTTGCTCAATGAAGCAGTAAGCTTCCTCTGTGTGCACTTATCCAGTTGGTAATATTACATTTGGCTTACTGGTCCTTTCCTCCTTATCTTGCAGAATTTACCACTCTTTGAACTTAAACATGCACAAGTCTTTGTAGGACTGCTATATATTCCAGATCTGCAGGGGAATTCATTATAAGGGGAAACAGTTTAGTGAGTTCTAATAATCCATAGTACCCAATGAATAATTAGGGGGTAATTCAGAAATGATCGAAGTATCCTTGTGAAGCTTCTCATCACTTCGCCGAGTCGGGTACACAGTCACTGGTCTCCTGCAAGCGTAAATCAGCGAACGCTTTAAAGGTACTTCAGCTCGGCGAGGCGCATCGAGTGGTCGCCTCGCCGAGCCAAAGTACCTTTAAAGCGTTCGCTGATCTCCAAGTGCAGGACACCAGTGAGCGCATACCCAACTTGGCGAAGTGATGAGAAGCTTCGCAAGGGTACTTCGATCTTTTCTGAATTACCCCCTTAGTTTTCACTGGTCTAGGGGCACTAAAATAATAAAAGCCAACTTCTGACTGGTTGCTCTGATTTTCCCTGTTTGAAGGGGGAGACCTTTTTTTAATAAGCAATTAAGCAATAAAAAAAATGAACTGCAGTATACATAGAGATTCTTATGTGATTCTTACTTTATTGGTCCTGACTAAGATAGCAACCAGGTATTTGTCCATATATTTGCTGTTCAAGTATTGGAAACCCCTGCTACAAATAGGGTTCTTCCCTGAAAGAACTCTTTTGATTCTGGTTTCTTATAGGACAACTATAAAAGACAAACCTATTTGAACAGAGAAGCATCAAATTATGTCCAACACAGTGAAGAATGTTAGCAAAATATTGATTCTTTCAAGGGGATTCTACCTTGAAACTAATTTTTAGTATGTTGTTGACAGTAGTTTTCTAAGAAAATTTAAAGTATTCAAAAAATTTTTTGCTAAGAACATTGTTAATCTTCATTGCATTTTTGTTCTTGTTTACATTTCAGTGGTCTTTGGATTGCTAGGGGTTCGTTAACCTAGCAAGCAGCTACTGAGTGCAGGCTCAAAGAGCGATAGTAATCTGCCTGAACAGAATGCAAAGAAAAGGAAAATAATTCTATTTACAAAAAAATCAAACCTTAGATTAAGTGATTTTCTGATTCCCAAGGATTAATGAAACACAGAAACCAAAAAGATAGCAAAACAAAATGTAATAATTCAAAAAAACTGCAAAAGAAAAAATTAATAACAAAGACCAACTGCAAACAAAGAATACTGCTATCTACAACATCATACTATTACTGAATTCCAAGGTGGAAAACACCTTTACAGTAATTAGCCTAGCCTTTGCAGAACCAAATGACAATTTATTTTAACAAAATTATGAATGCAGTAGGGTTTTTTATTTTTACTTTATAGTCCATTGTCTAATGTCTATATAACGTGATTCAGTGGTGGATGTTTCAGGTTCTGCAGAGCACATGCAAAATGCCAGACACATGGCCTACCCCAATGGGTCCCTCATATCAGTGACAGGTGTACAGGTGGGTTAGCAAGGCTAATGTAAAATCTGAGGAAAGAATTTTTTTTTATATATATATTTTAATCTTTATTAGTTTTATAAAATTGAATACAGAAAAAAGAAAAATGCAATTAAGTAACAGTTGTATGAACATTTTACAAACAATTGCAGGTAATAAAAGCATAGTTTCATCAAATAAGGTGATTTAAATTGTATTTTGAATGTTAGGTGTTATGGTATACAAGTTTGTCTGAATATAGACAGTTATTTAATGAACTTCTTTGACTGTCTTGATTTGTGTGTGTGTCTTCTTTATGGGATTCTTTCTTTAATCTTGAGGAAAGAATTTTGAAGTAATAGTTTTGCAGGTTGGTCCACTGGACAATTCCAGTTTAGAGATCTAAATCTATGCAGATTGGTATCTGAAGTAACTGAAGACTAGAGAAACATTAAAGGTAATTTGACAGCAGAAAGTACCCACACTGCTCCCAACACTAAAGGTGGTTATTCACTAAGGTGCGAATTTGACTGTCGAACTCGCAAACATTCGCAAACAGCAGATTTCCATAGTAAATCCGCTACAATTTCCCCATTGTAAAGTCGCAACAATTTTTAAAGTTTAGATTGTGACAATTTTCCCATAATAAAGTTGCGACTGCGACAATATTCCCATTATAAATACGCGACTGCAACAGTAGCAGGCTATTGCAACTGTCTTTATCTGGCGAATTCGCACCTATATGCAACTATTAGGACTTTAGTGAATAACCCCCTTAAGTGATATGCTGTCAGTGTAAGTAAGAGAGTGCTGAAGTATTATTAGAGGTGCATTAGCATTATGAACCTTGTGGGGCCTCTGTTTTGTCATAACTCCCAGATCTGAGTTCCCACAGTGGGTGGGTATTGTAGCTGAGAGAGCTACGTGTCCTACTGTAAATGTGAACAATGCTTGAATTGGGAACATAAAAAGACAGAGGAAAGTTTAATTCAATGACTTCAGGCTTTTATGAAATGTGGCAATGAATTGGAAACATACATTATTCTCTCAATTCGCTGGTATTTAACCCCTAAAGAAATAACACAAATTTACTCAGGAAATAATTCCCATAGTTGGTGATGATGGAGCTAATTAGAAATAATTCCTGTCCCATTTCAGGTAGAATCCTCATACGTAGCTAAAAAATATTGTTAATCATCTAAAGAACCTTCCAACCAAAATATGATTGATAAGGCCAATGATAATATCATTTTGGAGGTTGCGGTATTTACCACGTGTATTGTATTAAAACTTTGCCAATACGTTGTACATTGTATGCACAATCCTGTATGGAATATATACGTATATCTGATACCGATGAAAATATATTTTCAGAAAACACCTTTGTAATAAGTTAGGTGCTTCCTTCTTGTTTAGAGGACTCTTGGCACCATTATGTAATAACAAGTATTGCTGCCAGCTGACTCATGGAATAGTAAATGGGGCCACAGTGAGTGAGAGAGTGTGGAATGTAGATCACGCCTGCCCAGCTATTCTGGGGGAAGGGAAAGTTAATCTAAAGGGCTTGTGGATTTATCCTCAGGTACTTAATAAGATACCAGGTCCAGGTTGCTATATTAGAATATATAGTAAACGTGTTTACCTTTACATTTCCTCTTTAGTGAATTGCTTGCTTCTTAGTCATTTGCTTTTTCAAAAGCTTTAGTTTCAGTATGAAAATTACATTAAGCAAAGGTTCCTCAACTTCATTTATTGTTCATGTAAACTGAAGAAGAAACTCACTAAATAAAGGCACAGTACTTACATTACATATTGGTTTGCACTGCTTCTCTTTTTTCATTTACATATATATAATATGGACAGATGCATTTAAAGCAGTGACCTTTAAAACTGCAGCAGCTGTGTGGAACCAGGATTCTTTTTCCTGCCCATTTATTGCACATTTAGTGCAAAATTTTGGCAGATAAGGCAACATTATAACCCATAAGCATATTGTTTTTATTTTCCCTTTCATGTGGCCTGGGGTACAGTGAAAATGTAGTTTGTTTTTTTTTAAGTCAGTGAAAACAAACTTGATAAATCAATATTTTTAAACCAAGCTGACCCCTGCTGGAATGAAACAGAAATACAGAGAAAATATTTTGTTTTTGTTTTTTTTGGACTCAGTTAATATTTTATATTATAATGAGCATTCAAGCTTATTTAGAAACACTGGCCACATGACTTAATGCAATCCACAACCTAAACAATGGGAGACATCATGCACACAATAGTTTCCAACTACATTGATGTAGAACAATCATAATTTAGGTGCACATTTATTAAAGGGAAAATGAGTTGAAAAACATTTCACTTTGATTTTTTCCGAAAACTCTTCTCCATTCCTGACTTGAAGTGAACCATTATTTCCTAGTGAAAGTGAATCAAAAGATTAAAAAGTATATATTTTCTGTTATCAGCTTTTTTAAAGCCTGACTTTGGTCTTTTTGATTTAATGTAAATGAAAACTAAGAAATTGGGAGAAACAAACATTCCCCTCTAAATATGATCCTTAAAGGACCAGTAGCGCCAAAAGAATAAAAATTCCCTTTTGGATTAGCATGGTTTTCATTCAAATACAGCACTTGTAAAAATATGATGCTGAATTCATAATTTTTATTGCTTTCTGTTTTGTTTTCTATCTTTACTGAAATCGATTATGTTGTTTAACAGAGCTTACTCAGTCCTATTGTTTTCTATGGTGCTTTACATACATTTTCAGGAAGTGTGACCAAAAGTACATTTCTGAAAGTTTAATAGCTCAAAATCATACTATGGAGACAAAATTTATATTTGAAAGCACAGACTGAATAAAAGGTAACTAAAAATGAAACTGAGGCATTTTCTATATTTGGTGTTACTGTCCTTTTAATTTGATGATGATGTGTGACCTCATACTTTCATAGTTAGACAGCTGAGTATCATTTGGATAATCTGATTTGTTTTGCAGCCTGTTTTCTACTGGATTACAGGCTGGGTTGCTAAGGCATGGGCATACATATAGTGAGGCAACTGCTATCAAGCCTGTTGGAGAACTTAAGCATTAGATTTAGCAAACATTTCAATAACTTGTCATAAAATGTGAGATTCATTTTTAATAGTAAATGAGGCTTGTTTACGTGAAATTACACAGACCTAGGTCAACCTTTTTAAAACTGATTTTCCAGGTTCTACAAGATGAAACTGAAGTATGTTACTTTTGAAGACTCATTATTTGAGGAATGTTACTTTGAAGACGTGACCTCTAGTGGTACCATCTTTAAAAATTGTACCATAAAAGATACTATTTTCTATAACACAGGTAAATAGCTTTAAATGCATTTCTCTCATCATGCTTGTAAATCAAACTCTTCATGCTTGTAACATGAAGAGTTTGATTTTACAACAGCTAAACATGATTATGTAAGTCTTTGCCTAGCACATAGTGACTTGTTAACCTTGATTATTGTCTTTTCACGCAGACCTCTACAAGCACAAATTCATAGACTGCACATTTGTAAACAGCTCATTCTTTGACCAGAAAGAGGGCTGCCATATTGACTTTGATGAAGACAATGACTTTCTTATTTACTTGGTCAGTTTTCTGGGAAGTTTGTCAGTATTACCGGGAAATATAATTTCTGCTCTTCTCATGGACAAAATTGGAAGAATAAAGATGATTGGTAAATACAGACATTTTCTTTATTTTACATTATCTTAAAATTAAAAAAAATATTCATCATTTGTCTTTATGGTTAACCAAATAAAGGGACGGACCAATTTACTGAAAATCATTTTTAATTCACTGTGATATGAACTTTATTTCGTTTACCCATGAAAGTGTGAATTTTCCCATAGATATGTGATTTTGAGGCAACAGACATTTTGCCAACTTTGTATATTGAGCAACAATTGTTATTTTCCTGCGATGTGTCAAATTTTCACAATTTGCAACATTATGCTGATCACGTATTTAGACACTACTTTGTGTCTATTCACCACATATACAACAGCAATTTGTTAATTCATTACTTGTCAAAAAGACAATTCACCAATGCCTACTGGCATGCATTCACTAATTCATGGCATTGTCAGTTCCATGTGAAGATACCAACACATCGTTTCAGTAAATCTATTTTTGATGAATTTGCTACAATACACCACCAATACTATAAGCCTAACAATGCTCAGTAATGAATATGCGATAATTCACTTCATCACAGTGACAATTGGCTAAATAGTGAATGTGCACTACGGACTTTGCTATACTATGGGTAATTTGGCCTGAATTTTCACAATAGTTCATTCGACCATTCTCATTACTCTTTGGTAATCCTATCAGTTCTCTGACAGTGGCTAATTTATATAGAAACCGAGCAAGCTGTCGGATTTACCACTTAAAATGAGACTTGCAGTACATAAAGTTATGAAGAAATGATGAACAGGTTCACTTTAATTTCACAAGCTTCTTTACCATAGTTTAGTGTCTGATAAAGATTTTCAGACTATGAAGATAACTCTGTTAGAACATTCATTGGGCTACTGCTAACTGCCCTCTATCTAGTCTTGCTAGGCATTTACTGACTCAAAATAAAGAAAAAACCATCAGCTCAAGCCAGGATTCTTTAGCCAATGAATATGTCCCCAAGCTCCTTCTGGCTGTAATGGAGGATATAAAGACTTAATAAAGACAGGGCTGCTTAGTTATCTTCTTATTATAACTAAGCAATTCTGCAGCACACCCTTAATTTTAGCTAGGCTTAAATGGAAACTGTTTCAGCTGTACTTTTCCATGTGTCAATCAGTCTACTCTACTTACTGGCAGTGCATATTACCTTACATATGGAAAAGGAGTGGCTGGGTTACATTGTTATGCCATAGACTACAAGTCCCGAAGTGTGATAATTCCCTTTCTCCAAAGGGAATTAAATTACTACAAAGGAAATGGTGAAAACATTAAATCGTACTGGCACCTTCCCTATACTATTTATATTAATACCTTGTATATTTTTATTGTGTAC
This sequence comes from Pipa parva, assembly GCA_019650415.1. NCBI lineage: Eukaryota > Metazoa > Chordata > Amphibia > Anura > Pipidae > Pipa > Pipa parva. The sequence goes on along the minus strand of WMED01016916.1, from coordinate 3,675 downwards.
TGTATATATCTGTCAATCTGACTTTCTTTCTGTCTGTATCTTTTTTGTAGCTGGGTCAATGCTGATCTCAGCAGTTTGCTGTTTCTTCCTGTTTTTTGGTAACAGTGAATCTGCAATGATTGGCTGGCAATGCCTTTTCTGTGGCACCAGCATTGCTGCCTGGAATGCCCTGGACGTCATAACTGTTGAACTGTATCCTACTAATAAAAGGTAACATCAGTCATTTATTATGTCTCTGTTTACTAATATGTTTATAACCAAGTGCACCAGAACATAGAGAATATTTAACATTACTCTATTTCTTATTGGGTCCTTATGACAAGTACAAGAAAAAATATAGTTAAGGCCTAACTCCAAAGTACGCACGATGCACTTTTTTCTGTGTTGTTTAACCTTCTCTACTATGCTACACTACATATGCGACAGCAATCGCCATTGTCCGATTGTTCAACAAGTCTAATCGCTGCTGAGTCAATACTGAGTAGTGAATTCACAACTATTCTGGAAATGTCACTTGAATTGTAACAGGTGAATTCACCCTTTAGTCAGTGAGGTCCTGTGTGTTTTCATAAGACCTAATACTATGGTTAGTTGCATTGAAGCCTTTATTTAGAGTAATGATGACATCTACAGTGATGTAAAATGAATCACTCCCAAGCAATGTAACTTGTAGCTAGAACACACAACTTAAAGTATCTAGAAGTGATGGTTTTATTATATTTTAAACAGGGCAACCATATTCTACAGATTTCCAAGATTTTTTAGGATTATGTAGGTGACATTAATTACAATTATAGCAAGTTTTGGTATTTTTAAATTAAATTTAAATTAAGGCTAGGTTCCCACGAGCATAGGATGCACAGTTCATTATACGCTAGTGTGAAAAAAAAAAAAATACAGCTCAATTCAAGCCGATGGTACTTACCTAGTTCCGGACACACTAGCGTATGTTGGGTCCAGAAAACTGTGTGTCACATTTTGGCTGGCGCATTATACGCTGCACCCAAAATGCGACACACAGGAAATTATGTGAATGCCAAGGGAAGTACAATACAAAAATATGCTCGGCATATACATACTAGCGTATGTATGTTTCACTGTGCATCATACACTCGTGTGAACCTAGCCTTCCACTTTCTGTCTCCTCTTCTCTTTATTTTTTCTATGCAAAAAGTATTTTCACTTTTATTTTCTCTGAAATAATTTTGGCAAATTGAAACTGTCATAATTAAATTACTTTAATAATTCTGAAATGTTGAAACACTGATTAGGATTCCTCATCATATTCTCTATCAGAAACCTTTTCTCCTCCCAATAAATTTAGCAAGCATACTGTACCTTCAACATTACATAAGAAAGACAAAACCTCTATGCTACATATTTTAAAACATTTTAAATGTGATGTGAAAATGTACTCATTGAATGACTGTATTCTTTACTTTTATACACTATTTTTATAGGGCAACAGCTTTTGGAATCCTGAATGGTCTTTGCAAGCTGGCAGCCATCTTTGGAAATTCTATTTTTGCTTCTTTTGTTGGGATAACAAAGGTCATTCCAATTCTTCTTGCTTCCACTGCCCTTGTTGGAGGAGGGCTCATATCTTTTCGATTGCCAGAGACTCGAGAACTGGTCCTTATGTGAGAAGAGTTAGACAAACTCTTAGTACTTCTCAGTGGTTGAAGACCATCCAGATATTTGGGACATGACAAATATTAAGAGCCAAATGATCCATATAAGCTGAAAAGTTCATCATTTATTCCTTACAGCACAAACCAGGATATTACTGCACTTATCTTATAAAAAAAATCTGTATAAGTAGAATACTAACTAAACATGTTGTTCTATCATTTCTTTCTAAATGGAATTAGTTAACTATTATAAGTGTTATAAAGGCTTATTCATCAAAGTGCAAATTCAACAGGCATAGAGAATTTGTGTACTTTCGTGTCACAATTCTCTGACATATTCAAATTTGCAACTTCCTATTCACTAAACAGCAGATTCTTTTAGCGAAGAAGCGAACAGTGATAGACACTATTTGAAGAGTTTTCAGGCATAGTCAGTCACACAGTAGCAGGATGCAAAGTGATGCAAATTCACCCAAGAAAAGTGGATCAAAGTCACAGGCATACAGATTAAATGTGCGTAACTCTGCCGTCAGGTGTCAAATCATATGTGATGTCGCTATGAATATGGAAAGTTTAATTTCACATATCTATGCGACTGTTTGCACTTTGATGAAAACCCCCCAATCGTGTGTAGTATTTCCATACAGTATATGGAATCACATATCTATGATTTCATTTATTGCACAGACTTAATGCTTTGGCAACAGGCTGAAAGCCATCGATATTGATAGAATACACTTACTTCTTAGCCATGTGCTCCAACACAATTCTGAACATTTTTAATTCTTCTGGTAGGACAATCAGAGCTCTTTGATGGGAAGGGTGCACAGTAAGTAACAGCAGGAAATAAGCCACCATGATAAGTCGCCTATTCTTTTTATAAAATGGACTCGCTGTAGAAGGATGCTGCTCAGATGGCAATATTACTGTGCTGCTGATATGGGCTTTAGAATATGACTAACACTTCTAAAGCGTAAGGTAAAGTTTTAGATCAGGATGTCATATATCACGTTAGAGAAAAAGAGCACTTCTGTTTTTAATAAAACCACAAGAATATCAACCATTTCTAAAGCCAGTATTTTCTAAATAGATGTCATCTGAGGAAGTAGACTGCCTTATTTTAATTTTTGTTTAAAGTAAATAATATTTAAATGTAGATCTTCTAAGAGGTAATTGCTACTGTGTGCTAAGAGGAAGGCCTGAGAGTATTTATTTTAAGGCAGGGGAAAAGCATTTTTACTGATGACATTACTTTGGTTCAGTTTTCAAGAGAAAAGCAAATGTTTTAAGTCATTGACACACAAGGAGGTTTACCCCTGCTGTGAAAACTCTTTCATTACTATTGCTATCGTAGTTGTACCGCTCAGAACTATGCCCACAGGTGTTTTTTTAGCGTTATTGGTTCAGTAGCAATGTTAGGGAATGGGGTAACTGTTTGCTGATGAGAAAATATCTGGACTTTATGATCTGTAAAGCACAAAAGAACAACAAAATCATTGTTAACTAACACTGCCAGCAAACAATGACCTTTTGTTTTCTCACTGCCATAGTCCAATTACCAAACTACTCAATGATACTCCTGACTCTTTCCGTTACTTAAAATCTCACTTTGCAATTTTTTTTTTACAGAAAACACAAGAATTAGCTTTAAACTACAGAAAAAGACTGCTATCTTCCAAGCCTAGAATTGTACTGCCAGTTTGTTAGCAACATTCAATTTGTCACAATTCATCCTTGAGTTCTTAGAAGAAAAAGTGGCCTTAATGCCATGAGTTTCAACAGAGACTTTAAGATTTCAATAAGCACATGAAAAATATCTGATTTTTGTCATTCTTTTATTTTCTTTATTGAATAATGAAAAGATTTGGGAGGGAATTCACGATAGTGCGGATCCTTCGCCTCACTTCGCACTGACTGTTATGCGCTCGCTGATGTCCTGCACGCAGACATCAGTGAGCACTTTAAAGGGATTCCAGTCTCGCAGAGGCGACTGTTTTGGTCTCGCCGAGACTGGAATCCCTTTAAAGCGTTCGCTGATGTCCGC
>WMED01016914.1:0-13157 GCA_019650415.1 Pipa parva | reverse complement strand
AAAACAGCATGGCAATACAGGGTGCACAGGAAAAAAAAGGCTGGCAGTGAAAGGGTTAAATATACCACTGTATAAAACCTGGATCTATTTTGGAGAAATTATATCACATGCCTATTTGAGCTGGACATAAATAAATTGAAATAATAGAGTACTTATGTGATGGTAGAATTATTTTGATTACAATAGCCTCTCGTAGAATAGAGGAGCTCAAGTTTTAACATGATCTGTCTGTATCCTGATAAAGCAGACATTATGAGTACAAATTTGGAGAAGCAATGCCAAAATATAGTCATAGGGAGTGGATTTCAGTAAGGACCAACAAAGTTAATTAGCAGGAAACTATTAGTCTGCAAAATTACCATCACAAACTTTACAGGAGTTACAATTATTTTTTAATTAATTATAATACAATATATGTTTTCAACTACAGTATGCTGGGGTTAACTATACTACTCTTTAACATATTATATTGTAAGTGAATTGCAATTCACTACTATAATTTTATAGTGGTTTGATTATAACCTTCATGAAGCAAATAAAAGTATACCATTTTCCTATTTTATATACCCTTTCAACATACAAACAAAATAAAAATACCACTTACTACAGGTCCTGTTTGTGCAGCTGCCATAGTAGATTTATTCACAATCTAGAAATAAAAAAACACATTCTATACTGTAAGACTTTAGTGAAAACAATTTATAATACATCTGTATTCATAACTAGCTCTCTTAAAGGAAGTCAGGACAAATTAAAAAAAAATACACTTTATTTAGGCTTATTAACCCCTTTTGCCAATGATTTATTATCGATTTATATTGAAAAAAAGTTACATTTCTTACCTGCAAAGAAGGAAGAGTGTGCACGTCATACATGCACTGATGACGTGCACACTCTTCCTGTCAGCTCTAGAAAATTCCGATGTTGGGCTTCAGTAGGAGCGTGGCCAGCAATGAATGCGCTCCCGATAGGTGTCTCCTGCTCAGGATGCCATAGAGTTGTCTCGCTTTTTCAGGCTGGGGAATATGGAACACGGAAGTGCTGTATAACACTTCTTTACAGGTAAGAAATTTAACTTTTTTTCAAAAAATTGATAACTAATCATATTGGCAAAAATAAGCCTAAATAATAAAACGTATGTTTTTTTAAATTTGGCCTGACTAGTCCTTTAAGTTTAGCCTTGTACCACAAAAGTTTTTCATATTTCATCACTTCTTGGCTAGACAAGCACTACACAACTGACAACAATGTTTTATTGTTTTAATTATGGGTATGTAGTGCACCTATGGACAACTCATAAAATCAAAGAACTAAAGACAGACACTTAAAGGGTATGAAAAGTTTGAATAAAAAATTATTACAAAAATGCACCCTATGAGAATTTGCCAAAGAAAGCTGGATATAAATGTGCTACATCACTCACTATATAATACCTATATTAGCAATATGTCTCTTTCATGCTGTACTTAGGGAAGCAGAAGAAAATACATGGCTATGTTTTGAATACTGTTTAAAGGAGGAAAGTGAGAATTCAATTGTCGAATTCTCAAACAGCGGATTCCCATAGCAAACCCGAAACTGTGACAGTATTCCCATAGGAAAGTCTCGACTACAAAAATATTCCCACAATGTTTATTGCAACTGTCTTTAGCTGGCAAATTCACACCTTTATGCAACAATTTGGACTTTAGCCAATAACCCCCTAAACCTTACATGTGGACGTCTGTTTCAGCAGCCTGTTTGTGTTCCCTTGGCTTGATTTGTGTAATATGTTGTAATGTGAAGAGAATATAATGGTTGACTCATTGTATGAGTTTCATAAATCCTGTATGCAGCATACTGGAGCAGCATTTAGTATGGTAAAAGCAGCAGACAGGTGTGTTATAGTTAATCTGGTGCCTTCACCTGTCTCTCAGGTGAATTATATTAACAAATTAAGATGTTTTAAAGAGGGTGTGTCCCTTGGTAGAAGTATTAACTTTCCCCTAGTCTGTTAGAGGGGAGGATTAACACTGCAAAAGACACTGTTGTGTGTTAAAGGGTACCTGGGGCAAAAGATGTCCTGCAGAACTATTGTTATAGCTGCGGTCCTGTGAAGAATTAAAGACATTCCTGGGAAAGATGGCCCTAGGAGGATGTTACAGGAGGGAGTTCCTGTGGAAGAAGACTGGACCTAGCATAAAGGTAAGTGTAGGGGTAGTTGCTGTTATGGGGCTCAGTATTGCATGCCAATGTAAAAATTAGAAGAAGAACAGCCCATAGTTGCGACAGGATTATAGTGAAAGGATAGCTCCAGAAAGTGAGGGGGACATCCTGCTCTCAGTTAAGGTTTTGAGGTCAGAACTAAATCTTCCCTATTCCCTGTGTTCCTATAGTGTGCTGCTGTGCTATGTAAAAGGAGACAAAAAGGAAGGCTGCTGCTTGACAAAGACTGCTATTTCCAGCACCTACAAGATGCTGCTCACAGGTGACAAGAGAGAATTGGTACCAGTGTTGTAACTAAAACAACTACAACTTATGTTTTGATGTTTATAAATGTAACATGAATTGTTTTTAAAGGGAAACTACTGCTTGTCTGTCTAGGTGTAAAAGGGGCAGGATGTTGCTGTTCTTACAGGTTTCACTGGCTAAAACATGCTACCTACTCCCCCAACATTTGGCTAATCCCCCACAATCCAAAATGGCAACCATACTTGTATCTAGATCACCCCTTGTACAAATACAGTACCCTTTTGTTCTATGTCTTGACCAGTAAGTATGTCTAACCCTTCCGGAAACTCCAAACTGCACCTCTTTTGGAGATGGAATTCTACACCTTTAATAACATAATAAACTCATTTTCACATCTGCAAGTGGAACCTCCTTTCTTCTATGAAGAAGGAACAGCCACATGTCTTCTAACAAGATGTCATACTAATTAAGCTCCCAGTTCTAATTTTCCCCTTTTTACTTACATAAATAGTTGCTCCATTTTCTTCCATGACTTCTAGCTGAAAACTACACCTTCCATCTTTGCTTGATTTGGCTGAACGAAACCCAGAAATCACAAGTGAATCCTATATCATAATTAGAAAAAAAGACTGCAATTTTATTTATTTTTTTAAAATACAGCTTCATAGAAAATAAATGAAATATTTATTGAATATCATTAATTATGTACATTTAAAACTGCATTTTTAAGAATCTGCAACAATTAGGGTAGGAGGGGATATTTCCACTATCACCTTAATGTTCGCCAGTGTCTCAGTGAGAAGGGGCAAGTATAAATCTTTTGTGATAAACATCTTCACTAGATCTGCAGAAACTTTACCTCCTTCTTAAAGTCCTCCTAACCCAAATAAATCACTCCAAGTCAGCAAAAGTATGTCACCGAAGGTCCTCAAATTGGGTTTTTTGAAAAACAACTGCAGGGAAACTATAGTCAAAACACATCTTTACATATGCAGTACTATACCTTAGTGAGAAGCATTTCTCCCCTGTGGTTTTTTCATGTGATGCAAAATGATTGAGTTTGGAACATTAATAAACTCCTGCTCCAGGAAATGTGTGTGTGATGTGTACTGGCTAGTTTTTCAGGAAAAAAAAATCTTAGCACATGAGCACAAGTTATCTTTCCCTCTATAATCTCCAGTAAACAAGCTTAATTTACTGTATAATCAACACACTGCTTAAAAAATAGCAGTCAGGAAGATTTTTCGTCTTGTGTTGCCTGACTTTCTGTTCGAAAGAGGAGGGGAGGAAGAAAATGTCAGCTCTCAGGAAAACTAATTAAGGAAAGCAAACTGCAAGTATTATTTCTTCCCTAAATGTTTTTTTAAACTATTTGTGTCAGCAACTGGCTTAGCATAAAGCAATTTTATATGTATATGTGCAGTTACAGTATATCAGCATTATAGTGCCCCTTTAAAGGAGCCAGAGTATAATTTTTTTGAGCACTCTGTTTTCTAAAAATGTTTCTGTTTTGTTCCAGAGTCAGCAATTTTGATCCATTTAACTAAATGTCTGTTTACTGTATCACCAATTTTAGGAAGTATTTAAACCCATTTCAGCATTACTAAAGTAAACCAATACATTATATGAATTTTGACTTGCCCCAAACTCCCATTTTAAACTATTTTTGAGATCAGCATTGACTTTTTGAATACAACCTATAGTATAGATATAATATAGATCTTTTGTTATTTAGTACCTTAGATTATATAACATGGCAAATTTCTTAGAAAAAAATTAAGTCAAGGTGGATTTGTTACATGGCTTTGCTAAACAAGCTAAGAATTATCCAAGAAACATGACATTAAAAGACAGAAATATTAACATACTGTTTATCTTCATAATGCAAGTTTACCAAACATGGTATTAACTATAAACCTCACTTTGTTACAAACATTTAGCCTTACCCCCTGCTGAATTACTTGTCCACAATCTTCCGCTATCTTTCCAAAAAAGAATGTTTATGGTGTTGATTTTTTAATTGGATTCTTCTATAGATGGGTCTGTACATGACAGAAGTATAAATGATATTAGTTTTGTATTGATTTAACATACAAATAAAGATTTTAAAACCGAAATAGCCTATGCACTACACAAATAGTATTTTATGATATCTCTAGAAGGTCATCTGTAGCCAGATTAAAATACACCTGTCTTTAGTTATTTAACTAGCTGGTGGCTATTGGTTACAAAGCTAGGACAAACTTTGCTCTTTAGAACTCCATTATCAATCTAGTTTCATAATATTCTTTTATTTTTGTTATCTTGCTAACAATATTGCTAAACTAAATGGTGCAAACAAAACCTGAACTGAAATCATAAATTTCACAGACACCTATTCATTTCAGAATCTAAGAACTCAAAAAGAAACTTACTTTAAGCTGATGGGTACATTGGAAGATATGAAGGCTGCAAATTTTGCAGCAGTATTAAGTTCCATCTAGGAGTGTGCGATATTGCTGAAAAATGATATCTCGATATTTTCTGTTATTTCATGGATAACAATAATAAACTATAGTTTGCATTATTTAAAAAGGACGTGTCAATTTAGTGAAAAAATTGGATTAGCTGTGTTTGGGTTAATTCTTGGTTTGTCGGGTTCTGGCGTTTTTGCTTGGTGCTGTGTGTGTCGGTGGCTGTTAGGCCTAACACTGTGTATAGTTGGGTCTCAGCTTTGTTACAGAGCTCGTTAAAAGTGCTGCCACTCTGATAGTCCGCCTCCTGGAAGTCTCTGCAGCAGCCTATTCTAAAGGCGTGGAGCTGTTTTATAATGACAGCTTGCATATTGATAATGCGCCAATTACGATATCTCGCACACCCCTAATAGATGTTGAACCTTTTTGTGTGTTGTGTGGTTGTTGACCTTTTTATAACGGAGCTGACAGTTTATTAATAAAGTACTAAAGGTGGGTTGCTGTTGAAATATGTAGACATACCCCCGCTTTAGTTGGATAAATACATTGTAGGAGCATGCCTAACACTTAGTAAATTATCAATTGCTTCTAATCTGACATGCATTTGGTTTAATAATAAATGTGATCTATGGAAATAAATGAACTAACATGAAAAACAGTTTTGTTTACATCATGACAGATTTGACATTTTTTGTGATGTTAAACTACACGAAAATGTCTTCATTATTCACTTGTTGAAAATGTATTTTAGAAAGCAGAAAGTGTTTCAGTCATACTGTTACAGTTGTGTCAGAGAAGTGCTAAAGAGAGAAATATGAGGTGTCTCATTACAGGTCTTTACCTATTTATTGTTAGAAGATGACTGGTAAATGTTTCAAACTGAATTTAGGCCCTGTGTTAATGCTGCTGTACAAGTTGAAATTGTTTTCTAAGAATATATACAAGAGATATTCATTAACAATAGAAGCCTATATATATGCAAGCTTAGAAAATATTAAATTACTTTACTCAAAGGTGAGTTGTAATCTTAGAGAATCAAGAAAACAAACTGTAAAAATATATTTTTTTAATATATTTAGGTACTATTCTGAAAGGTAGCACTAAACTTGCTTCCCCCCACCCTTTGCTTCAGTCAATATTCCCTTGATAAATGAAAACCTAAAATGTGTTAGCAGAGCAAGCAGCCTGTCTCACATTAGCAATGACAAATGAAGATCACTTTGACCTCCTCATGTTAAAAAAAAAATAAATGAAAAACAAGTAGCAATTTATTTGAAAGAACATTGTGTGTGTTTTGTAACTTTGTCCTACGCTTTTTACATTCTGCCTTCATTAATAGTTTTAATAACTTGTATTGATCTTTCAAATAATAGGAAGTTAATAGTAACTGTTTGCATTTTTTCAGTTCCTTTTTTCATTACATTTTTAAAGCCTACTGGGGCCCCCCTACTAGTATTTAATGCTTAAAGGAATAGAAATAACTGTTTTTGCTTTTATGGGAAAGAAGTCATAGCAATTAAAGACGTATATGTAATTTTTTTTTTTTTTCTAAATACAAATTTTAAAATGTGATTTATTTGCTCTAGTTATATACATGCACTAAAAATAAATATAATCTGTGTGGCACATCTGTTCCATCCAGTGTATTCTGCTTTCTGAGTCCAACATCTGTTTATGTACTAAAATCTCTTTCACTGTACAAACCCAAAATTCTAAGAGTTTTCATCTTTTGTCTCTGTGGGAATTACACTTCAGTAGTGTTCATTCAAATGTGTCCCTATAATGCTTTTATGATAACATTTATATGGTGCTTTTGTTCTAGTGGACTCTAATCATGTTACAAGCAGTATTTGAGCACATTAAAGTGATTCAGTTGGTATTGCAGCTTTATAGTGGAAATCTTAACCATGAAAACATGATTACAAAACACAGATCAAAGTGGATGGTTCAAAGTGTTATATACTTTTAGATAACTTAGATCAAGACTACTTACATTTGTACATCAGTAAACAAATGGGGGATATTTATAGATGTGGAATTAGTGCTAAACATAGCTAAAATATTGATGTCACCCACATTGATATTTGTAAAGGCTCTTAAAACCTTTTTTAATGCCGAAAAATGTTCGCCTGGTTAGTTAATTTTCCAGTCGATAAAGTTGGGCAATATTGATATCAGTCAAAAACCTAACAGGACTCCACTGAAAACAGTGCAAAGCATGGCAGGTTTATATCTATTTTTTAGTATAGGTCCTTTACTATACTGGTAAATTTTAATCATTCCTTTATAAATTGGTTGAATCAAAGATTGCATTGAATAGAAAATGAATAAAATGGTAACAACTTGGTGAATAGCGGTATAGTGAATCAAACAGGTCGAAATGACTTTTCTAAATATTCCCCACGCCGTTCGGGCGGAACGCCATCATGCACGCGTGTCACACGACGACATTCGGGCTGTGACATTTTGGGCCAACATCACCCCTCAGGAACCCTTATAAGAAGGGTCCTGCGGGCGCTTCCGGGCTTAACAGAGGTTCTCGACCCCTGTGGGATGGTCGTGCGACCCCCGCCGGGGTCACGACCTACAGGTTGAGAACTGCTGATCTGAGACCTCTTTGGGCCAACCCCCAGGCTGTAGTTTGCCCACCCCTGCTCACAGTACTCCCCAAGACTGCCTAGCTGCAGGGGGTCAGGTGCAAAACCACAATAGGTATGTTACCAGCCCGCTGCATAGGCGAAAATTATTGAACCGGCCCAATACAAAAAACTTTGACCACCCCTGCCTTAAATGTAGGTTTTCTGATGATGCAAGAAACCTTTCTGTAAAAATACAGCATTTACCTAAAAAGTATTTGGTCAGTAGTTATGATTGAACTTGGCATCAGTCACAAGCAATGTTCCCTCTAATTTTGTAAAGGCTGTGTGCGCAAGAAATTTCGTATGTGCAAAATTATAAGCCTAAGTAAATAATTGTGCAATACATATCAATAACCTGTATAAATAAATGTAGTTTTGTATATATTTAAATACAAATTTTTTGTGCGCACCATTTTAATCTGTGTGCGCTGGTTTGACAGGTCATGTCAAAGGTTAATCCTTGGTTTGTCTGGTTCTGGCGTTTTTACTTGGTGCTGTGTGTGTCGTTGGCTGTTAGGCCTGACTTGTGGGCCTCTATTTATGTATGTATGTATGTATGTGTATAGTTGAGTCTCAGCTTTGTTACAGAGCTCGTTAAAAGTGCTGCCACTCTGATAGCCCGCCTCCCGGAAGTCTCTGCAGCAGCCTATTCTAAAGGCGTGGAGCCGTTCGATAATGACAGCTTGCATATCGATAATGCACCAATTACGATATATCTCGCACACCCCTACCTGACATTAGTAAAAATAATGCAAAAACCTCACATGAAAGTAGGTGTTTATACTTAATGCATGAGCATTCACTGATGCAATATCTTGGGCTGAAAAAGAGCCCATTAGTAAAGATGTTCTCTTGGATCTAGTGATCTCAAACAATGATGAAAAGTCTGAGGAGCATTGTCCATGGTATCATCCATTTTAATTTAAATTACAAAAAAAAATTATATACTGGATTAATAATAATGGTAAATTTCAGAAAGGCTATCTTTGAAACAGTGCTTCCTTGTATAAACTGAGATGATGTAGAGATCTGAGAGGCAGCCTTACTGAGTAGTCACACTTTTAAAGTGTACCTGTCACCTCAAACTCTAATACTAATTTAGGTTCTATTAATGAAATAAAGGTTTTTTTCTAAATATATGTATAAAAATGTGTGTTTATCTCTGTCATCATCCTTGTCAGTCTGCCTTTTATTTCCTGGGTTGGGCAGGGCTAAATGATATTATAGCTCCTCCAATCAGATCATGATCTGATTGGAGGAGCTGTAATGACAATTATTTAGCCCCACCCACTTGACACTCTGGAAAGAAAAGGCAGGCTTGATAGGGAAGATGACAGAGAGAAATGCTGTATAAAGGTGCAATTTTTAAAAAAATACATATATATTGTGATGGAGATAGGTATAGAGATCACGGTCTTATTGTTTTTTAAAACAGTCCAAAAAGTAGACACCAGTCAGCCATCTTAGGTGTAACTAGCCCTCAGCTAGTTTTATTTAGTTGAAGTGCAGCTTAGTTTAAATAACAAAACCCAAGAATTTTCAGATAAGCAAAAATAAAGTCCAGAGCATCTCTACACAAACACAGACATAGTCTCTACTGTAGTAACTTCCAGATGAGTAAAGAAAACACTGCACATTACAATTTTCGAATTCTGAACACACAGAATGTGGATGGCAGCGCTGGATGGAAATATGTAAAAAGGAGAGAAACCTCGCCTAGTGTGATACCATTAAAATAGTTGTGCACTGTGCACATGAGATGTGATTACCACATATACAAGTAGTGCACTGTGAATGAAACAGGTGCAAGTTGTATTAACTTCACTGTGCAAAACGGTAGCGGTTTTGATTATTTCTCCTGAAGAAGCTAATGTGGAATTAGCGAAATGCGTAGAGACACTTAAAGACTGCTAATCTGACATCCTAGTGACGGACAGAGATCTCTGGGAGCAATTCGTCATATTGCCTAAGTGTTTGGATTACAGCAATATTTTGTGTATGTATATACCTGTTTAAATAAAACCATTTAAATCAGAATATACTGCACTTCATTTCTGTACCATCTGGGTTTACTCCTACCTCATAACAACTGGAGGAAAAAGGGTTCCAGTGGTCCGAGACTCTTGAGGATTCTTCGCGTAACTTTAAGTGCTAGACAAATCGGCACTTTCCGGTGAGTGCATTCACGGAGGGGGGAGTGAGATTGTTTCCTGCCCTGTACCACCAGTCAAGTCCTTTTAATCACACTGAATCACTTTTAATTCAATATACCACATATTATACACCAAAGCACAGTGAAGTTAATACAACTTGCACCTGTTTCATTCACAGTGCACTACTTGTATATGTGTTAATCACATTTCACGTGCACAGTGCACAACTATTTTAATGGTATCACACTAGGGGAGGTTTCTCTCCTTCTTTTTACATATTTCCATCCAGCGCTGCCATCCACATTCTGTGTGTTCAGAATTCGAAAATTGGAACTGTCTCATTATATGAAGAGGTGACTGGGCAGATCACCTCCCTTGGTACAAGCGCAGGAGCACGGATCATGGTATTTTGAGGTTTATCACATGGATTGTCAAGTAATTGTTAAATAGATGCAGGATTAGTTATTTTGGACTAAGAGACTTATTTCATCATTTGATATATACGGTCATCAGACTAATATTCTACATCTGTTGAATTTTTTGGTTTTCAAGGCGCTATACCTCCTATACATATTTTTCAAAACTGCACATTACAAATACACCAAGTTGCTACTTCCAGCTCTCACAATTGAATCCCTTTTGAGACACAGGCACACACCCTTTTAAATTTCCCCCAGCAGAGATCCCAGCTGCAGCCTAATTAATCACATGGATTTCAGTATACATAGGACAGGAATCTGGGTGGAATATACACACCTGAATACCTGCATTCCTGTCACAATATTTACAAAAACGTTTATTTCATTAGTTGAACCTAAATTAGTATTAGTTTTTGAGGCGACTGGTGCACTTGAATCTGCTCTGCATATCTCACAATCTACAGCATTCAGAGCTCCAAAACCTTAAAACATCAATTTGGAAATGCTTCCAGGAGCTCCACAAAGTAAAATATTGTCCCAGGTTGCCTACACACATCAAAACTAGCATGCTAAAACTATCAGCAAGCCTAATAAGCAAAATGCTTCATCACATGCCACATGGCTCTCCTCTTCTCTCCCCTGATATATCATGTACCTTAACAGTGACTTTCAGGTGAACTGACCATCTTTGATATAACCACTGGGCACAGTCTAGAAAAGAACGTTGATTCCTGACTATGCTTCTCCACAATGACTAGCAATATCTTATATGGCACCCATGGTCACAATGCTTTAACTCAGACAACTACCTACTTCCTTCCAACAAAGTTTATCTAATTGCCTTCACCAGAAAACATTATTTATTGAGGAAGAGACATCTCAACTAAATGTTCAACTTGCTGCATCTTACAACAGGTCCCACAAGGAGCAGACATTTTACAGTCTCACCTGTACTGTCTGTACCCACAAGACCACCATATTGACTTATGACTTATTCCAGCTAGGAAAAACTCTATTATCAATCACTAAGTGTCTCACCCTTTTCTCCATTTTAACCCATGTTCTGGACTGGAGAACGGTTACTTAATGGTTATCACAAGGGAGGAAGAGAGACAGTTCTGTTTTATTACCACTATTGGCTGCTCTCACATGTAAAGCATGTGTTATCTCCCTAGAACTAATGCATTTTAAGGCTCAAGTAACAACAGTATCTGGAACATGTTTTTGCATTGTTAGAATTTGCAATACTAGTGTTTATCAACTCTACTTCAACATTTCTAATATTGCTTCATCTCCTCACCAAGGGGGATATTTATAAAAATTTGAAGAGTTTACTCCAGGTATACCAATATCAATATACCTTTAAACTTCATCAGACACTCAACACCACAATCCAATCTAAAAAAATTATACAATGAAAAGTTGCAGATTTTAAAACCATAACAATCTTACAATGCATCCTCTTGTTTCTGCTACAATCAAATTTTCTAAAAGTAACCATTCAAGAATGACCATCTCTAGACACACAAATAACAGAGGAATTTGATATATCTCATCTGCCACAGAACAAAACTCCAGGTCCTGATGGCCTCCCCACCAGCTATTATAAACTTTTTGCTAGACTCCTATCTCAACTATTTAATCAGATACCAACAGGAAAATCCCGGGTAATTTATTTGTGTACCAATTCATCTTTCAAAATTTTCTCTTCTTCTCTTTAACCAACTTGGCTTATAAGTAGTTGAGGGCTAATGCAGAGATAGCTACTACTGGAAAAAAAGAGCTTTTGGGGCTAAATTTGTTCATACCCTTAGGTTAAAGTATCATTACAATACATTCTACTCTATTAAAGTTATGTTGTCACATTACTGTACTTTACTCAGCTCACAGTATAATCGTAGCACTTAGAAGGACTGCACTGTTTTCTTTGAGCAATCAAATGATAAATAATATTCCATTCTCATATGACAATAGCCCAAAGATAAAGTAGCCTTTTGCAGGGTCATTTAACCGAGTGTAAGTGATCTATCTTCAAGGTCTGTTTTGATATGTTTCCCTTGGGAGCCAGCAGAGGTGTGTTAAAAAACATTCTAAAAATCAAAACAATCCTATTTATCTTCTAAAGTTTAAAGCATCCTCCAGCAACACTTTGCAAGTGATTTATCACACAAAAAATCCTAACTATACAAAATTCAAAACCTAATAATTTTAAAAGTAAAAGAAGTCTTATTGCTTTATTTCTTCATTTCATATTATACAATTTGTTTAACAAACACAATTGATAAATAGAAGTTTCTTGCATGTTCAGGCAAAATATATCAATAAAACCAATATAATTTTAATGACTGCAGCAAAGCTGCATGCCTTTGTTCACTGTGGCATTTTGCAGAACAGTATGTTATTTGTTATTTTTTTTCAAGTCTTTAAATTAAGCACTATAGCATTTTATTTTTAAATGAGATGCCCAAAAGTTCATTTTTTACAGTGCACAAATAAAATGAAAAGAAACAGACCTTTAGAAACTAATTGACAAACTAGACTGTCAGCAAATATTAGACTCATAAGTAGCAAGTTAGAAAAGGTTATGTCACTTAGAATACATTAAAAATGTATTATGTTTCTATTAGGGAAAAAGTTTACAAAGCATTCATAATCATCTCAACAATATCAAATTTAGATAATGGCTGTGCTCTATGAGTAAAAATATAATATTCTAAGAAAATAGATCTGGACCTTTTGATTAAACTCTGGCGCTTATTTATAAAGGGGTAAGGGGACACTTGGCAAATTAGTTTTAAATTCTATCCAAAGAAATCTGATCAATTAGAAATATATAGTTTTCAAATGAGAACATACTATTTCTCATGGGTTGTATTGAAAAATAATGCTTTGAAATGCAGCAGCTTGAAATTTACCACTTGTAAATATTTCCATTTAACTAATAACTATTCTTAATAGTATCAGGAACACTAGAAAAAGATCACATTTATACTGGCATGGAAGTCATCCCCCAGTTTAATACTTTTTTTTTTTTTTTTTTTT
>WMED01016913.1:0-13158 GCA_019650415.1 Pipa parva | reverse complement strand
CTATAGACTGCAGAGGTTTCCAGTCCAGCTATACAATGAGCTAATGTCCTATCAGCCCTGAATTATGCGCATTTTATACATATTAATTTAAAGGCATGGTTTTACCAGTTCATCCTTTTATCAGTGAAAATCCTATAAAATATAAAGGCTGTGTGGATACTTAGTCATTTATTTATCTTTATAAAATATGGTTATCTGCAGTAACCAGCTCCATCTCCATTCTTAAGTATTTACTCATCAAAGTGCGACCAGTCATGTAAATGTGTGAATTTGCGTCTATTCATCACTTCCACAACTTTGTGTATGTAGAAAACTCTATGATGTGGAGAATTCGTATCCAATTTGACATTTTATGATCATCACAAACTTACACACCTTTTTGCATTCCTTTGTGCGTGCATTGCATGCAACTTTTGCCTATGCCTCACAACTCATTGTATAGCGTCCTTTGCTGTTTGCTTCTTTGCCAAGGGGAAGCGCTGGTTAGTGAATAAGGAGCAGTAAATTAAATTGCTATACCTGGGAATTCACACTTTCATGAATAAGCCTTTTTAATGTGCAGATCAGATCATTACTTTAACAAGATATCATTTACAAATGCATCCTGCAGGGCAATGAAAATGCAGGTACATAGCTCTAATCCAGGGCCTTATTGATTAAAGGATAAATAGTCGCGCAAAACTCGGAATTTGCATCTATTCACCACTTTCCCATGTTCACTTTTTGAGAAAGCTCTACAATGTGTTGAATACATGACCAGTTTGGGGGTCTGTGACATTTGCGATCTTATATCTCTTTGTGTGCGCATGCACATGTTCTTCTAATACTGATTAAGCTGCTGAGTGTGTCGTAGGTGCGAATGCGACTAGAGTGGAGAATTGGGCTCCGTCTCTGTCTAAAGTAACTATTCATTCTAAAATGACAACATGACCCAGGGACAAAGTGACAGAAACAAATATAATATTCACAAAATACAGATTGCGGGACAGTGTGAGATTGACGTCACTGCAGTTCACTGGGGGAATTTGCCTCAATTCACGTGACTTCAAATTCTACTTCTAGTCGACTGACTATGCCACGTGTCTATACACTTGTTCGACAAATCTATTCTCTGCTTAGTCAATAATGAGAAGTGAATTTGTGAGTATTTTGGCAGTGTGACTTGAATTGTAGTGAAGTGCATTCAACAGGTGAATTTGGACTTTAGTCAGGCCCTCAGTCGCAACTGGTTAGAGGGATGATATGGTTGACCTGTTAGTATTTTTCTTTCAAAGTAGTGAGATGAAACAGTTATTTAGATCTAAAAGTGAGTTAGAGACAAATACAAACATTTGTCCTGTTTCTGGTACTGCGCCCTTAATTTAAGGATAATTACTAAAAAATATAACAAAGATATAAAATAAATGTCAATAAAAATAGACAAAAATAGACAATGCTTTTTAAATCAAATTGTGATGTTCCTTTAAGAGTCAAATGGAAAGAAAATAGTCCTACCTGTTAAAATTGTTAAGTAATGTCCTGCGACCTATCCACCGAGGCGGTCTGCCAAACCAGCCTCAATCTGAGTATGTATCCTGGAATCCGTGGAAGCGGAGTTGTGGATGCGCATCCACAACTCCGCTTCCACGGATTCCAAGTTATTTAGATCCGTTAGGTGAACTTGAACTGCAGTTTAGGATTCCTTCTTATCTCAGTTAAAATGTGTAAATCCAGTATTCCACTTCAAAAAGAAGAGTGAAAAATGGTACTGGAAGCTCTGCAGCCTGGGATAAGGTGTTTCTCATAAGTCTCCCCATTTTAAAGGTAATGTGATTAGACTAGACTGATTACAATGCAATTAAAGTGGACATTCTATCCCTTTGATGCTAATTTATCCATACTACAAAGCTAGCTGACAATAAATTAGTTCAGCTGTGCACTGCAGGGAGGCAGTGAATCTAGCGCAGTGAGTCACGGAGTTTATTATCATCATTTTGGCTGTTTTACCCACTTTGGTTTGTGAGGATATTTTATGACAATAAAATTGGCAAAGCTCCTGCAACGTGCACACCTCTTTAGCTTACTATGTGAAAACACAGGTCACTAACCCCTATGGTCTAACGTGATTAATTATTATGATTTAGTCTATATAGTCAAAGGTTAAAGGAGAAATCATGCTCATTCTGTCTATGGGTGATTCCTAAGGGGGAGGGGGAAATACTTACAGATCAACCCCTTCACTCCAGTGTTGATTCCTGTTCAATATTTTACCAATTTTCTCCTCTTCTGTTCCAATGCTATGATCCTCAGGCTCACAACTTCTCTACAACACTGCTGTTTTTTAAATTCTGTGCATGCACGGGAGCAGTTTGAACATGCACGGGAGCAGTTTGAGCATGCACGGGAGCAGTTTGAGCATGCACAGAAGAAAGAAATCTGCATTGTTAAAGAGGATCGCAAAAAAGAAGACTGGCAATGTCTTGAAGTACTACTACTTGTTTAAGCATCTGAAATTTCCTACTGAGACAGCCTTTTCTTCTCTGTTACTGCAGTGTGCTCACCTGATACCTGATTTGCCTACTTCCCCTTTCCCACTCACTGGTCATTTAGAAAAATGTATAAAATACACAGTTCTTGTGTTAGTTGGCATCTGTCCCCAAAGGGCTCAGTAAATGTACTCCCTTGGGTTACTAAAGATGGATATTGGCTCTGCTTCCTCTAAGTCTTTGCACAGACCACATGACATTAAACGGACTGCTCCAGGCACCAGGGGACTTACATAAATAAGGTATAACAAGGAATGTGAAGGCATGTGTTTCCCCAAAGAGACCAATTAATATGTTATCTATCCGCGTATATCATATATACATGGAAATAAGGGAATTCATTGCACATTGGAAAACAGCTCTGTGTGTCATAAAGAAAATCTGTTACTTTTTAACCAACATTTAAACTGAACACGATATTACTCTAAATGAATATACATTCAGTGAATCCTTATGAAGAATATCCTTGTGTATACCCTATTGTATACAGATTCTGCAAGATATTTTTGTTACAGTTACATTTTTATCCAGCCTTCTTTAGAGAGCGAAATTTACTGAAGTTGAAAATCATTTTAAAGACTTTTTTTTCCCATCCAAAAACGGGCAAAACATGAGGACGAAAATGT
The DNA here is from genome assembly GCA_019650415.1 of Pipa parva. Classification (NCBI taxonomy): domain Eukaryota; kingdom Metazoa; phylum Chordata; class Amphibia; order Anura; family Pipidae; genus Pipa; species Pipa parva. The sequence continues at coordinate 10,007 of WMED01016913.1, read as the reverse complement.
TTAAAAAAAAAAAATAATAATTTTTTTCAACTTTAGTAAATTTCACTCTTCTAAAGTAGGCTTGGGTAAAAATGTTAACAAAAATATCTTGCAGGTACTTGTGATATAATGTGGCTGTACAATCCACAGATCAGTTAAAATCAATTCTTTATTGTTAAGGGCCTAATTCACCATCCTCCAAAGTGAGGTGCAGAGTGTTCACCTCACTTCAGAGGATGATGAATTAGGCCCTAAGACTTTTAAATATCCAAATATCAATACATAAGAATGCAGTAGAGAAGAGAATGCAAGTGTATTGCGTTTTGGTCCCTCCGGACCTTACTCATAGGCACGTTACACAAGTCTTAAACTCCAAACTCTAAGAACTCCAAAAACCCCATATCCCCAACCTTAGTAATTAACCTCTGGAAATAGTTTAAACAAAAGGAAAATAGAAAAGGGGAAAAACACCCGTTACATAAGAGATTGTAAAGTACATAAAAGGTATAAAATATATATATATATATATATATATATATATATATATATATATACACACACAGTATATATAATGCCTGCTTTAAAGCGCACCAGTCGCCTCAAAACTCTAATACTAATTTAGGTTCTACTAATGAAGTAAACGTTTTGGAAATAAATATGTATTTTATAAATGTTTAAAGTCAATAGGAAAACACTTGTGCTTATGGTATTGAGCCTCAGTATCAGAGAGAATCTTTTCTAGGATTTTCCCAGAGGAAGCGTTGCACTCACAACACATTTAAACATTTTTATAAATGTCCCTTTATACAGTGTTTCTCTCTGTCATCTTCCCTGTCAGCCTGACACTTCTTTCCTGAGTCGGTGGGTGGGGCTAAATGATGATTGACATTACAGCTCCTCCAATCAGATCTCTGCTAGATCGTGATTTAAGGGATCTGATCTAGTAGAGATCTGATTGGAGGAGCTGTAATGTCAATCACAATCGCTGTATAAAAGGTACATTTTTTTAAATACATATATATTTACAAATATACCCCAACTCCCCCCTTAAGAATCACCCCTAGAAGAAATGAGCCTTTAAATATCTTCTAAACTGCGTCTTTATTCAAACACTACTTAGAAATACCCACTATAGGACGGGATGACTGGGATTGAAATATGTATGTTTTCTGTTTGACCATATAGCAAAAATGTATGCATTGTTACATACAGAATCCATTTATACTATTAAAGCTACAGAAAAAAGGGCAACAGTGCTTGTGAACAGTAATTTCATTGGAAAAATGTCCAAGGAGCGCACTCTCCCGATTACATGACCTTCCAAGGGCCAATCAGAAGAGGCATTGGAGGTCATAGGCGGGACTTGGGAGATGCACACCGAGCCATAACAAGGTGGCTAAAGAGCCGCATGTGGCTCACGAGCTGCACTTTGCCGACCCCTGGACTAGGCTACTGTATATCAGGCAGCTGTTGAGATGTAAATCAGTACAAGTGGATCTGTTACATAGTTTTTGGTTATCCCCACTAATCAAGAGGTACTAGGATAAGACAAAGCAAGGGTCGACAACCTTTTGGGCTGAGGGAGCCATATATGTGTGGCTCCCTCAGCCCTGTTGAATCCGGAGCCGTTGATGTCACATGTGGCTCCGGATTGGCTATCAATCTGGACTTGCAGTGACGTCAGCATCTCCTGATTGGCTAGCAACCCGGAAGCCGGTGATGTCAGTGGCTCCGGATTGGCTAGCAACCCAGAGGCGCTGAGAGAGCCTTCTCTCTACAGCACTTGCTGGCAGACTGTAATTGCAGTGCCTGCACCACTCGTTACAGTTTAACAGCCAGATATGGCCATCAAGGTTGCCGACCCCTGACTTAAAAGTACAGTAACACTAAAAATGAAAAATTCCTCCAATGCATTTATAGTTACTATATATTCAATCTGTGCTTCTAAAAATATTAAATTATGTGTAGAAAGTAAAATATTTAGCTTTTGGGAACACTCCCTGTATTTGCCTTATGTACAGAACCATAGAAACTAATGGGACTGGGTAAGGACTGTTTAATAACATGTCTGCTATTCAAAAAAAGATAAAAACAGACCGAAAGCAATACAATTCATGAATTGAACTCTATATATAAACAGCAGGAGGCAGCACTGGAGGAATGATTGCGTTCAGTAAGGATTTAACCCCTGTCCCCTTCAGAATCACCCCTAAATTAATGAGCCTTTAGTTCCCCTTTAACAGTTTTAGGGCAATTTCTTCTATTCCTTCTATTTTTGCATTCATTCCTGGAAGATCATAGCCCTTTGTTTACTCTGGTCTTGCTCCAGGATAAACACATGACTGCTAGTAAATCTGAGCCTGGAGCTGTGTTATGCAAAAAGAAAACACAATGCTTTTTAACATTCAATTTGGGAGCTTCTGAAAACCTTCAGAGATTATAAGAAAATACACACATTGTCTGGGATGTGTTGACTGCCTGGAGATAATAACAATGCAACTACTTTATTCCAGGACTTCAGCCTTATTAATAAGAGGGTCCATTATCAGCCAATCAGATCCTTGTATCTGTGCATTTATGTCTACTGTGATTGGTTGAGGGTGAAGTTCTATTCACTGTATTTGTGGCCACAATGAGAAAATTGTTTGAAAGCTCCATTCATGGAACTTAATCCACATGATCAGTAAGAACAATAAAGCTTAACATTTACCCAGTGCCAGAGTTGACAACAAGACGGAAGTAAGGCACAGAAGAGAAAGAAGTGGAGGAGGATGGAGAAAAAGAAAACCAGATATTGAAATAACATTGGTGATATTACAATACCAGGTTTTCACAAGGAGGTGAGAATTGATGTTGTAGGTATTAAGAGGGAACATTGTGGTGGAAAGATATTGATAGGATTGTGTAAGAAAAAGATGAGGAGGTAATGCATTCAGAGCAAAAAGAATTTAGTTTTGGGGGGAGGGGATGTCACGGATCCAAGGAACACACAAGAACATAGGTGGTGTGCCTCTGTAGAAACTAGTAGTACAGACAGGTGCAGAACATAGTCATGGTGGTACACCTCTGGAGGAACTAAGGAGTACTGTGATCAGGTGCAGGTAAACACACAGGAAATAGGTGGTGCGCCTCTGGAGGAACTAAGGAGTACTGTGACCAGGTGCAGGTAAACACACAGGAAATAGGTGGTATGCCTCTTTAGGAACTAAGGTGTACTGTCACAAGGTGCAGGTAAACACACAGGAAATAGGTGGTGCGCCTCTGGAGGAACTAAGGAGTACTGTGACAAGGTGCAGGTAAACACACAGGAAATAGGTGGTGCGCCTCTGGAGGAACTAAGGTGTACTGTCACAAGGTGCAGGTAAACACACAGGAAATACAGGTAGGTGGTGCGCCTCTGGATAAACTAAGGTGTAATGTGACAAGGTGCAGGTAAACACACAGGAAATAGGTGGTGTGCCTCTGGAGAAACTAAGGCATAAAGACAGGTGCAGGAACAGGTGTCTTGGAAACACATAAATTCATAGGGGTAAGTTGGATTCTCTGTACCACAGCGGGAGTGAAGACACTTGAGCTGATCCCATAAGACTGACAATCTTTGAACTGTATCAAACTGTAACACTTAATCATGGAGATACTTAGCTTAATTGTTGGAAGAAGCTTCCCAAACCACCAGGCAGAAAGATCCATAGTATAGAATAGACATTGATGATCGTTCACTGCACTGCATTTGAATTTGACAGGGGGATACACTGAGATAGGTCACAAAGAGATTTAACTGCATAAAAAAGCATGAGAGAAGATCTGGAGACGTTAGAACAATTGAATTGCTCCCACATGTGCGTTAGCTGATGAGCAAATAATCTTTCTGAAAGATCATTTAAAACATTTAGAATTGTAGGAATCGACCCATCCATCCCCACTCATCAGGGTCAGAGGAAGGAAATTTTACAATGCCAAGCAGTACATGCAGGAACATATGGACTCTAATCAAGGTCTTAAGGCTAGCATATTATTCACTTAGAGCTATGAAAGATTTAACATGCTTGTTTATATACTGTACATCCACTTGTAACATAGTATCAATGTCACTTTAATGAATGATAATTAAAGGTTCCATCAGAGGTGGAGTTTCTTTAAATATTTAAACTGTCTCTGTGGTGACATAACTCTCTCACAAAGGTCTCTGGGGCTTTAAAAACTGAAACCCGAAATTAACTTTAATGCACGCTATAATTGGCTTATGTTCTCCTGGGAATGAATTGCTTGCATGAGTTGACAAACATGAGATGTTTCGATGTGGAATTATGTGGCAAGCATGGGAAAAAGTTTGCTCAGCAGGTTTTTGTAAATTAGACAAACTGAACATCCTGCAACTGTCAAATACTAGCAACCCCCGTCTGCAAACGCCTTGTTTTGTCTATTGGTGCCTTCAATGGGGACGTCTGCCTCAAAATTAACTTTCATTTTATTATAAGACAATTTACTGTTTTTGAAAAAGAAAAAAAATTCTTTCTATCCCTCTCATCTGAAACCTGGAATTTAAACCGCTATCTTGTTAGCGTGACCAACCAGATATTGTAATAAATGTGAAAATACTTGTACTTGTCAAATTTTAATTTTATATATATATATTGGTGATGGGAGAGCACATTGGAAAATTATTTCAGGGAGGTTCACAGGTAATCATAACTATAGAAATAGACCAACACACTCCTTAATGATTAAGCAAGAACAGTGTATTGAATATACTGTACATCTTATCATACACCACTGTTTTGGTTCTTAATAGAACCTTTATCAAGGTGAAATAAGTATCAGCAAGGTACAATAAATAGAAAATCCCCACAGTAATTATGGATATTTCTCAATGTTGCCACCCCACTTAGCTTATTACCATGGGGCTTATTCATGGAAGTGATTCCTTATTTACTAAGGGGTGGATTCCTATAGCGAAGAAGCAAATAGTGCCAAACGTTGTCTTTGTAGCACAGCATAGTCAGATGGACAGCAGGACCCCTGTCATCATCCCCCCTAAATTGGCACTTTGATCTAGCGAAGTAAAACTTCCCAATGTACACCTTGCTGAATTCGCTACGTGCAACAGACTCCGAACGCTTGATGAAGAGGTGAATTACCTGTGCACTTACATGCAAAGCGGTGCGAAGTGCTCCATCAGTCCACAACTATTATAAGCAATCATAATGGACCTGTTAAAAAAAGGTAATGAAAAATATATAGTGTGGCATGTGGACTATAAACAATAATCCAGTATATCTGTAATGGAGAAAATTCACGATCAGGGTAAAAAAAAAATACAGATTACAGGTAACATTTAAGAGAAAAATGACAATTTAAACCAGTCGGATCAACACAATCTAATTCATTAATCCAGTATGCCTCCCATTACAATAAACACCTATCAGTATCTCCACCTCTCAAATTAATATTTCATTGTTCAATAGGCATGATGCACCTGAATGAAGAAATAGGATGTTTAGCTTCATGCCATTGGCTGATGTTTAAGCTCCTCCTCCATTAGATGATATTCCATTGTACACCTTGTTGACCTGGGAAGAGCAATAGGTTCCTTCAGTTGTCTTACAGTTTTACTACAATATTCTGTATAATCCCACAAGGACACTTTATGATGCATGTACCAAATTTTATGGTGCACGTTAAACATTTTTATACTTTCTTCTGTTTCTCAGCTCTGGGATGTATAAATGTGTCTGTATGGATTAGTGAATGGGGAATGGAGCACAACAGCCCCCCCCCCCCCCAAGTAGACTATATTGCCTACCCCTAGTCTTGCCATGGGACTTTGTGGTGGAGGAGAATCTGGGCGACAGCTTCCTGATGGGGACTTTTATACCCCAGTATCAACACCTGACCAGGCCAGGGCCCAGAATGAAAACCCAACCTAAACTTAAACACACAGCAGGGAGCAGATTGACATATATATTTAATACTATTAACTGAAAGGGAAGAAAAGAGCTAATGGGTGTAAGAGTGGCAACGTGGGAGCCCAATCCCACAGTTTGTATCATACAATGCTTATGTGAGTTGTTTTATGGATTAAAACTCTGGGCAAAACTGCAAAACTGATCCCAGAATGCAGTTTGGTTTTCCTAACTGTGACAGGCGTGGGAGCGCTACTGGGACAATCAGAACTTCCTCATCAAAGGGTTTCCTGAATGATTACACAGGTGTCTTGCACATGGAGCTGATCCTTGTAACCCCCACTCAACAACTAAAATATAGAAGGAGCTGCTCCTGCTATTTGTTTGCATTTACACTTCAAGCTCTTATACAGACACCTGTATTGATACTGTGTACAATAAATCTATTTTTATCAGAGGTCTATCACTCTGCCTGATCCTGTTCAAAGCTTATAGGAAGACATATTACATCAGTAACAAACGTCCATACTGTCACTCATCACAATATCTGGGAGGCCATCAGAAATCCCAGATATTATTTTAACTAGTTTAAAATGATGTGTGAAATTTGCTTTAATGCATGAAAGTCCCTATGAAGTTAGGCACAACTTTTAAAATGTATTTTCATTGTATGAAAATGAGGTCCAAGCTTGACACAAGACCAACAATAATGGAAGGAAGAATCTTGTGCCCCTGCATAGGTGCAAGACTCTGTGATGCCCACCTTATATATGATCCTTGCCCTGTATGCGGACATATAATCTTAGCAATTTAACTGGAGAGGATGCTAATTATTTGAATGATGAATAGTTGGCATTTAAATGATGTCAACCTGGTTTTGCAAGTGCACACTTTGCTTTTAACTAGTTTATTGATAACGTGGTACTTTGCTTTAGTCGACTTTGTGATACTTTCCTTTAACTAGTTGCTTGTTGGACTTTTGCTTTTTTATTGTGTTTTTTTTTTGTATAAAGGGAGGCTGCACACTTGACTTACTAATTATGTTAATGTTGTAAATTTGGCATTTAACTGGTTTGTTGCTGGTCTCTTGGCATTCAAAACTGGCACATGTATGCTTTTGACTTAGCTTTGCAAAGTGCATTTTAACTACATTTACCTTGCTTGTTAAGGTTTGCCTAAGGCAGGGGTGAGACAGTAGCGATCCACTCAATAATCCAGGCATATTGCTTTTGATGGGAAACATCAAGACAAGGAAACTATGTTGATTTATTTCTTTTAATGCCGCATGGAGTTTTCAACTTTAAAGAGAAGTAATAAAATGTTTGTGTCCAAACCCAGAATTTATCAACTGCTACTGTGTCCCCAGCTTCATACTGATGGTGGCAACTTGACAGAGTAGAACATATTCAAGTATGACAAGTATGAACTATAGATAGCTCAACTAAATTCTGGGACATGGGGTGGAAGCATTGTAAAGGAATTACTGTATTAGGCCAACTACTGTAAAACACTTTGATTTACCAAGCTGGCACACCTAAATAGATAGCGTATTTAGGTGATAACTTTATCGGTGGTACATGCTTTCCTCCCATGTAAATATTTAGGGAAAGACAGGGGGTATCGCTTTTGGAGGCTGAACCAGCTCAGTAAGGAGGGCAGCAATACTGTATGTAGGTCTCACAGTATTGTCTAATGAAACGGCTAGCCTACTGGCCACTAAACAATGTAACAGCATTTTTCAGTATAGATGGAGGAGTATTAGGGCCAGTCTTGGTGAGAGCAAAAGAGTAAGAGTTGCCTCGCTGAGACTGGAATCCCTTTAATGCGCTCGCTGATGTCCGTGTGCAGGACATCAGTGAGCGCAGATCAGTCAGTCCGAAATGAGGCGAACACTCCGCACCTCACTTCGGACTATAGTGAATTCCCCCCTAAGTGTGGCCAAGGGCCACAAATGCAAGGAAAAATGTTGATTCAGACTATAAAGATTTCTGGTACTCATTGGTTCTAATATTTCATTAAAATTATATGCTGCAGTATTACCATCAGCGGAAATACCTCCCGAGTTTTCAGAGCGAATAGCAGGATAGTGCCACTGCCTGCTGTTAGGGACATCATTGGTACACCAGCCACTTTCCCCTGTTTAGCTGTGTGTCAGTGATGTCTGTGTCTAACGCCAGGCCTGGGACTTGGAACAGATTATTCTTTGCTGCTATGCAATAATGTTTCAGAACATATTCAAATTAAATACCATGATGCAATGCCGTTCTTACACCACATTAGGGCAGCAATTCCAGCTACGGTAAAAATTCAGTTAAATTTGATGACTTCACTCAACCTATGGCATAATCCCCTTTGAAACATTTACTCACAAGAAGGTTGCAGTGGCAGCTGGAGGACTGTAGTTGCAGCTAGGAGAGGTGACTCTTGGAAAGTAGGAAGCAACAACATATTTTATGACAACATTTTAAACAGGAAAATGGGGTGATAGTCACTTTTAAATTATAAAAAGCTAATTCTGATGCAAGACCTAGCTGTTTATAAGATTATAAACTACTGGATGTTACATGCAGATTTTAGTGCAGCTGTTTATTATCATATGGTAACTATGTATTGAATTGATATCATGATGTTGCATATTTATTAAGTAATACTTCATCAAGTTCAATAGTTCACAGATTCTGAGTATTCAGAGAACATAAATACACTTTTCTAATCCTTTTAAACGGCTCATTCTTTCTGTATTAACATTTTAATCTCTGTTTTTGGAATTGCTTTAAATCTGAGGGCTCTTCTTATAGAATACATTAATCCTAATCATAATCCTTTTGCTAAGTGGATCTACCAACACATCTTTCCCTTACAGTGAATTATATAATACAACTTTGCACACTGCAATACCATCTCTTATAAAGCCACATATAGGTGATTTGATAATTGGGCACATTTACTAAAGTCGAATTGCTTATCCCTATAAAAATGAATTTGGTTAGCTCTGGATTTAGTGATATCGATAGTATTGCCTATTTATCAAAGCACTGGAAGGCATTATCGCAGTGGATATCTCTGTGTATCGATATCGCCGGATTTAACGCTGTTCTGCATTATTTACTAAGATAAGTGTTTGGTTTTTTTGGCTATTTCTGTTTGCTTAATATATCGCCACTCTCTGGGTGGCGTTATCCATTACTTTCAATGGGGCTGTAGTCTGGAGTTATGTTATAAGTGTATCTCATCGATATACACATGGATATCTATATCGATATTCATACCTATATCCATCTCCATAGACGCAACCGGTACCACTGCGTCTACAGATATCAATATCGCCGGGATAAACGCATATAATGCTCTAGCAGTGCTATTGCCGCATAATAATAAATGGGCTACGGGGATATCATCCAGTATCGCTAAATCTATGGCGATATGAGAAATGCGACTTTAGTAAATATGCCCCGTGAGTGCAATCTTTTATGGAAAAACACATTTATGTGATGTACAGTGGTTCTGTTGTGATATTGAAGATAAAACATATCCCTAATTTTTGTATTTGGCCAAATACTAGGGGGTTATTCACTAAGGTGCGATTGTCGAATTCTCAAACAGAGGATTCCCTTAGCAAATCCGCAACAATTTCCCATTGTAAAGTCGCAACAATTTTTTAAAGTTAAGATTATGACAATTTTCCCATAATAAAGTTGCGACTGCGACAATATTCTCATTATAAACATGCGATTGCGACAGTAGCAGCCTATTGCGACTGTCTTTATCTGGCGAATTTGCACCTATATGCAACAATTCAGACTTTAGTGAATAATCCCCTAAATATTCAGTTGAAATTTTGATGAATGATGAAGCAAATGCTAATTTGCATATTACAATTCCACTAAAGACTAATGGATTTTACATTTAAATGTTGCTTTTAAAATACTGTGGGTGGGGTTGCCAGTATGTAAACTAAAAACGGCATTTTAATCAACAGCAACCAACTATATCACACATGTATTATTAGCTGATGTTCAGTTGCTAGAGTGAACATCAGCTAATCATTTATATTAAACTTAGCACTTCTATAGCCAAGTTAATTGTAAGGTTACAGGCCTGCAGGTATACAAATACAGTACAATC